>APFE030436431.1:25831-46437 GCA_000404065.3 Pinus taeda | reverse complement strand
AAAAATTTAAGTAAAAGGATGAAAATGAAAATTAAGGAAAATGTCACTTTTACTTTAAGAATTTAACATTACCATGAATAGCATATCAATACTAGGGCCTAGACTTGATCATTAAGCTGCCCCACTCAAAAATTATTTGTTTCTTTCAAAAAAATGCATTTCAAACATTACTACAAAAAAAAAAAATGCAAAAAAGGCAAAACGCTCCCGACCCACTCCCGAGTCGCTCCCGCGCGGAGCACGGATTGGGAGCAGGATCGAGGGGGGGGGAGCACTCCCCTGCAACATAGGTCATACCCACCCGAGTGTTCTTCGAGTATGCCCTACTAGGACTATTCTCATATTGGGTTCCTAGCCCTCAAGAATATCAGTCCTCTTGCCCACTCTTGTCTTGGATTCCCTACCTCGTCATCAAAGAGTGTCGGATGGCCAAATGATAACTCAATCCTCCATTCCTTCTTCCAAACTGAAGACAATAATGTCGTGTCTAACTCTCCCTCTTAACTAGGGACGAGTTCCAAGTTTCTCTTCACTTAGAAACTTGCTCGAGTTCCTATACTCATAGGAACTTCCTAGAGCTCCCTCTTACCCAGGGACGTTATCATCAGTGATTTATAGGGTCTTCTAGTTGACTGATGATTCAAAACTTTAATGTCATCAATTTGTTCATATGTAGGGTCACCATCCATCACTTTCCTTTGTCATGTCATTCCTTCTTTCTCATAAAGTATCCTCCTTGGCTTCATATCTGGGGCTTCCTCCATAAGCTCATTTGTCTTCACTCTTCTTCAACAATGATTTCTCCATATCACAAGGAACATTGTTGTGACATCCTTCACAACTCTCCTTTCCTTGATCCTGCACACATACCCAGACTTTTCCAAGAGTCAAACACCAAAAACAAATTACATATTACCTTTTGGTGATGGCCTTCTTCTAGTGACATCTTATTATAGGCATCAATCATCCAACATACATGTTGACACATCTCCCAATGATATATGTTATCAAGGGTCCTCATCGTTTCAAACTTCCATCAAAGTCTTGACATCATTCCAAGAGGTTTCCTAGTCAAGTCTTCCTGATCCTCTCAATGTTGACTGCCTTCGTCATGGTTGCATGTCTCATGATTTCTTTCATCCTCATGTCTTTAATTCCTAGGAAATCTCACAATTCTTCAATGGTCATCAACTACCTCATACTACATTATGAAGACATATTATGTTGATTTCATCTAGTCTAACTTATGTCTTTCTGCATCCTTTCAGAGGAAAAGATCTTTTTCTTCTTGATCATGCTTGATCCATTTTATCTGCAACCTCAGAACATGACATCACAATATCAGTTACAAATATAATTATAATCATACATACCTAATTTTTCTTTAGGTATCTTTCAGCAGCCTCCTTGATTGAACGGTTCTTCAATCATTGATCTGCTTCAGTCCCTTGATCTCTATCACTTCTGCTACAACATTAACTTCATCACTACAGCACTACCATGATCTTCAACACTGCTGTAATATCATGATCTTCACCACTGCAGTTAATGTTGTTACTTTGTCACTGCTCCTTGACAATCCTAGACTGCAATGATGACCGAGGTAATAGTGCCGAGAGTGTATGCTTCTGTATCCTAGATCCCTTATCTTAGTCGAGATCTCACACCTACAGGTAGGCCGAGAGTATATCTTTATCTAGTATACATGTATCTATATATTGCCTCCTCATTCATCAAGTGATCATCAAAATCTTTACATGTGATATGCTTGTTGTGACAGACTCGTATACTAGGCTTAGAATGTAATTCCTGTCACTCTTGATCACTGTTCTCATTGCATCATTACTTGGAGATACATCACAGCTATCCCATGTGCCTCGACTGCCACTGAGATCTGATTCAGGGATTGTTTCTTGCTATGCCGAGATTATGAGAGCAACAGTATTGATATTATCCTTAAGCCGAGACAGTGAGACTGAAGGTATACGAATACTTGTAAGGATTCTGAGATTCTTTCCATCAGATATATATATACCTTGACTGTCATGAAATATATTTACCGAGATGTGATGACATTCTTTTCTGCACTGTGATCCTTGCATTTCATTGAAGCCAAGATTGTGATAGCACAGTGATCTCCATTAGGCCGAATATGTTTAGCCCAGGCTTCATGCCAGTACTACAACCTCATCCGAGATCTCCTCTGCTCCATTTTTCTGAGATCTGCACCAGCAATTCGAGTATATGTTTAGCCCAAAACTTGCCTCGTGGCTACGTCCTCATCGAAGTTACCACTGCTCCATATAACCTAGGTTATGACTGCGGCTTCCTCTTGATCACTACAGTTACCCTCTACTGCGGCTCCTCTCCATGACTGCGGCTTCATATTTGACTACGGCCTTCACCCTTGACTGCAGCCTTATCTCCAAGCGAGTTATGTTGCTTTAGATCATGGATATGTCGAGAATCACCTAGATTCATTTTATGGTAATGCCTGGACAGTATGCCGAGAGTATATTTCTAGACTGTGCGATATCATTCCGAGACAGTGAGACTATTTAAATACAGTGAGACTAAGAGACTAAGAGACACTCTCTATTTAAATGATCTCATGTTTTGTCCATGCTCGAGGTAAGGTTCTGAATACATATATCATAGAGATATTTCGAAACCCTCATCACAGCGACTCATCGAAGTGCTAGATCTGAGTTTTATCACTAACTACAATCTTGCCGAGATTTTCATATTGTTTCGCTATACATATCTATTTGGACTGTGACAGTATCTTAGACTATCACCCTTAAGTTGATGTCGAGACAACAACGAATATTATGATCAAGGCTGCAACTGCGATTTTTGAGATTGTAACCAAGAACAACGTCAATCACTGCGGATGGTAGACGTGTTAACAAGAGCACAGATCTATAATCTAGGACTAATGTGTGAGATCCATCATCACTGTGCCTTCGAGATCGTCATTATTGAACCTTTGTCTGAGATCTTCATTATTGCGCCTTCGTGATCTTCATTATTGTGCCTTCGTTTTAGAGCGAGATTGCAGAGAGAGTTCCACCATATCCTGCCAGCACTCATACGAGGTCTTCTACCTGCAACCCATCCGTAACCCAGGTCATGCCTTCCTGCACCCATCGACACTTAAGAAGATAATGCAAGTTCTTTGTTATGCTGACCCATACTTGCTAATTGTTGCATGAGGGAGTTGATATTCTTTACGCCCTTTGTTGAAACTGGCTCTGATATCATGTTGAGAAATTTAAGGGCAATACAATTGATCTATTTCTCTTTACTATGATAACTTCTTGAGATATTATTTTCTTTCAGATTTGATAGATATTATTATTACCATATACAGTTATTATCAATCAGCTATCAAAACAAGAAAATCAACCATGTATACGTACACAAGATATTGGCACAATGCCAAGGCAAAAAGCTCTCCAAAACTTGAGAAGAAAAACCCTTGAACTCTTTCTTATAGAATCTTTATTGAGAAGTTACATGACCTAAAAAATGCCTTCAACATCAAATGATAATACCTCAAAATGTGTACCCAATCATGCTTGTTCAATTCTCCAAGGAATCATCATGATATTATATACCAAAACAGTTCGGATAGGCTCTCCTAGCCTCGATCTATCCTTGCTTCACATGTAGATGTCTCATATGTTGTCAAGGTTACGATTAGGGCTTATCTTCAAGGATTTCACAAGGTAATTATGTTGACTGTCACCACAGCGAAGGAAGAGGCCAGAGATTTCAAAACGTATACATGTATGTGGATGAAGTTAGGGCTCTCCTAGCTCTACAATACCCTCGCACTTTCCAACAATAGACTCGTTGTCTTGATTGCGCCCAGAACTACCCTTCAAACCCTTCGCACAGTTCAGTAATGCAAGACCCTAACCCTGATATATAATGTCGTGATGAGGAGCAGGCTCAGTGGTGACTTCACATGAGGAGACAAACTTCTTCATGTGTTGTGGCTACCTTCGCTTTCCTTGACCTCAAGACTATTGCCCTTCAACATGAGAGATCGGACTTGAATTGCGTTTTGGAGGAGCCACACATAGCCTATAAATAGGATTGCCCTCTCGCCTTATTGAGCTAACATGAGCCTAGATTAGGTCGACATTTCCTTTGATTAATTAGATGAGCCAACGTGAATCGATAGCCTTTGAGCAGTTTTCTTGAGTGAATATATGGGTACACATTTGAGTATTTCTTTGATGATCTAGAAGGACTTACATTCATTACATTTATAAATAATACATGGTTGTCTTCACTTATTACATGACTTGTCTTGAGCCCTTTTAATTAGAGCAAAATAATTCTTTTAATACAAAAATGCATAATTTGTCATAATGGAGACCGAACCTAGTTACACTATTTTCAACAATCTCATGGTCTCAAACACTGCAACACTATCCCCTAAGCTATGCATTCCTTCACACTCTACCATACCTCCATGATCACTGATATAAATTGGATCATTATATTATCTTTCATCCATAACGATGCTTTTGAAGTGAAAAAATTGGAGGAATCAACTCATAGGGCCATTTTTAACAATAGGTCCCAGTTTGGAAAACTAGGGTGTTAAACCTTCCAAAGGAAGTTTGAGGCATCAAATGGATTTTTTTGGGATCCCAAAACTTTCTCTCATGCAAAACCCCTAGAGTTGTTCTGCACTCGGGGACCTTTCCAACGGTGCAAGAAAGGCAACAATTGAAGTTAGTGTGCAAAAGTTATGTCACCCAGAAGTTAACCATCTTGTTTGACTACCATGGTTGAAGAGGATGCCATCTTATCACCAACTACTCATGTAAAAGGGGCTAGCGACGTGGGGACTATGAAGAAGACTCTAGAAGGTTCAAACTTATAACTCTAGTTGAGAGATGGAGTCAAACCTGACCCCTAGTTGACTATTGAGCTATGTTATAATCGAGCCCCTAGGAGGAAAAGTGGTTATCCTTTCATTTTAATTGTATCTTATTCCATAATAAAGCCAAAAAACTGGGGAGAGAGAGTGAGAGAGCATAACATAGTGGATTCATTGTATGTAGCAACCTAGCAAGCCACATGTCTTAGGTAACTCCACAAAGAGTGCCCTCTCATTTGTACTTGTATTATTTCCATTCCAAAGCAACAGAGAGCAGAAAAGCCTCACCTTCCAGTTGGGTTTCTTTGGTAAGGGTTTCCTAAAGCACATCTTGTGCTCATTATGGTTGATGCATGATTATATTTTCTTGTTCTCTATTTTTTGCATTTTTTCTAGTACATGCATAAGCAGAAAACAATAATTAATAAATTTGGAATCTAAGGAAATTAACCCTCATAGTATATTTTAGTCTATTTTTATCAAATTTGTTGTAATGAACTATCTATTAAAATATACACAACAATTTATGGATCAATCACTCATCAACCCAAGTGTCCTCAAGTTAAGTACGAGTCTCCATGTAAGCACCAAGTGGCCTATACAACCTAGGGCTCAACACCCTCCTTTTAAATACCAAAAGCTCCTACAGAAAATAGGCTCTCTTCCTAAGCAAGCAATGATGTCATCCATGTGCACCTCATGAATAATGTTACCATACCACATAGGTATCCAACATCATAAGAAAGGGTGTCACATAAGCATCAAGTCAAGGTATAACAATCCATGAGTAAAATATCTCCATTGTGTATGTTCACTACAATATAACCAAGGGAATAAACACACCATGCTACTCCACATCACATGAATCATTTTGAAACATGGTGCAAACACTTTTAAAGTGACTTCCAAAGTTAATATCACTCTAAGGTTACACATCCCAACCCCATGGACCTACTATTCTCAAGATAACATTACTAATGAGTGCATTGACCCCTTCAAAGTGATTAATGACTTAGTTAAGAAGTTTCCTTCTCTCTCCTCTCATCTAACCAATACATCTAGTTATAAAGAATTAACATCTACTATTTACACTTCTAATGGTTTTTCTTCTGCACTTTTTTTGTACTTCTTTTGGCTAGTACTTCTCTTTATACTTTTGGTAGAGTAGAAAATGGAGTTTCTTTTGCACTCTCAATGCATACTGTAGATTTACCTTCGAGTCCCATATGCATACTTATTATGGTCATTGTACTTCTTTTGACTAGGTATTTTTTTTTTCATTTTGATAGAGTAGCACCAAGAGTTTCTTTACACTCCCACTATGTATAGACAATATATGTACTTTTGAGTCTCATTGACATAGTTACTGTGGTCATTCGTTGAACATCAATAAAATTATTTTATCTATATTCTAATTATAGTTATAGTTTAACCCAACTATAAAATATTTGGAGCACATCTCTATTCACACCAGGTTTCCCAACCGATTTCTATATCTATAAGAGGATCACTTTCAAGGGCATATAGGAAATATTTTGGTAAATTCTAGCATAAAATAACCCCTCTTTAAATCATCTCATATGAATAGATTTATGTGAATATAAATATTCACAAGGCATACAAAAGATACAATTATGAATGTGGAATGAATTGCATAATGCATATGCTTGACTATGTCAAAGTGGCATTCCATAATAAAAACCATTCCATATATGTGCACATGACTTCTTGTTTCCATCTAACTTATCTCTAACCCCCATTTAAGTAGAAAGATAGTTGAGGAAGAGACAAAATAATAAGAGAGGAAGAACCTTAAGAACTTTATGGGTAATGGAGAAGAAACTCCATGTAGCAATAAATGCTTTAGAAACTACTTTGGAAGAAGAGGATTCCTCCTTGAAGAAAGAAGACACTAAACTAAAGGAGGATAAAAGACCATCACGTTTAGAAGAAACCAACCACCCTAAACATTAATATTTTAAGCTTCAATTGAAGAATCTCAACTCAACTCTTCTCTAGTGGAAACAAAGGAAGATAGAGGATATCCAACAAAACTTAGAGACAAATTTAGGAAACAACAAGAAAAAACTTGCAAGGGAATACAAGAAGATGAGGATCTTATAATTATCTACTCCTCAAAATTTAAAAATAAAAGAAGAAAAAAGTAACTCTATGAAATGTAAACTTTAGTTAGATTATTTCCTTAAGAAAGAAGATACCAAACTAGAGGAGGATTAAATACCATCCTATTTAGAAGAAACTGATGGACCTAAACATTGATATTTAGCTCCATTTGAAGAATATCAACTCAACTCTTCTCTAGTGGAAACAAAGGAAAATGAAGATAGAGGATATCCAACATATCTTTGACATAAATTTAGGAAACAACAAGAAAATTCTTCCAAGGAAACACAAGAAGATGAGTATATTATAATTGTTGACAACTCAAAATTTAGAAAGAAAAGAAGAAACATTTAACTCTCTGAAAAATTAAACTTAAGTTAGCAATTTTGTTTAGATTAAACAAAAAAGCCAATGTTTGATGTAACACCTAATTGCCCCATAGGAAATCTCTCACATTCTAAGATCTTTCTAAAATATGCAAAATTTTCCTAGTTTTGATGTGAAAAAACTTACCTTTACTAATTAATCTAATCACCACTTGTATTTTGTGCTTGATTTTCTTTTTCTTTGTAACTAGAGAAATATTTGTTTTTTGTATGGCATTGTCTTAGTGGGTCAAAAGGGAAGGCATACCTTAATTTTCTAAAGATAAACTTTACAAATCAGCTACCCTAACCCCTACAAATTACAAAACACAAACACACACACTCATGCACAAACACTCACATACAAAAAAAAAAAATCAATGTAACTAGTCAAACCTGAGTAATTGGCAATGCATTCTTGATAATGGACGCTGCAAATGAGGATAGACCCCACCCAACAACAAAAGGATAAACCCTTCCCAACAACAAATTTTCCATGTTGTTGAAACTTACATATTTAGTACCATTTGATATTTATGTCTATTCAACAAGAGAAATTTGCATGGTCATGACATACTAAACTATGGCTACCCCAACATGGAGTGCTTTGCACCACTCAAATTTTAACATTGTTGATCTCATTGAGATTATCATATTCTAAAAAAATGCATTTAGTAATTTGATTCCAACATTGATATCGTTTGAATTTCTTTACATAAAATATTTCAATAAATAATTTCTAAGCATACATATCATTGGTAATTACTTATCAAATGACACTTGTAATAAATAGTTTTCAAGCTTCATTTGAATTGATAATTATTTTATAAGTAACAAATTTAACAGATACATTTCAATTGTTGTGTACTTCTCAAAGATCACTTCATTAATTTCAAATTAATATAGCATACAAAATAGATCATAAACACACTATCTATCTATCCTAAGAGTGATGTTTGTGTAATGTAGTGACCTCTTTGTATATGATATGATTGCAACAACCTTTAACAACAATAATGATTTCACATAAAAGAGGTACGATACAATATTGACACCTAAACACCAAGGCATAGCACAATGCAACTAAAGTATATGGAAGTACATTAATTAACTCAAAATATCACAAAAACAATAATAATAATATTCAAGGGAAAAAAAATGTGTTGCATTTATGAGAGGAACAAAAATGAATTAAAGGAAATCCTTGGATTTTATTGCATTTATAAATTATAGTTATAGAGCCAAATGCATATATAATGCGAAATGAAATGTATATACATTATTGAAATTTGACATCCAATTTTGCGTATCAAACACAAAATTAATGATGAAGATGTTATTTTTAACACCTTTTGATAACAAAAATCAATAATGTCAATTTTAACTTTGGAACCTTGTGATGATATAGTTGTAATAACATAAGCCATAATTATCAATGCAATATGATATTTAAAAATAATGAGACTATAGTTCAGTGATTATTTTGACCACCTTTCAATAACACATTAATAATGTCAATTTTAACTTTGGAACCTTGTTTTGATATATTTGTAATAACATGAGCAGTAATGATCAATGCAATATGCTATTTAAAGACAATGAGACTATATAATAAGTAGGCAATATATACAAACCCCAAAGTGCACATATATATCTCAACTCTAAATCTATTATACATCCATAAGGTTGGAAATGATTAAAAGATCTACAATACAAATTTTATTTAACAAAATATTTGAAAAGAGAATTTAGTTTAACAAAACATATTAAACCATTATAAAACATATTAAACCATTATAAGGAAAGAAATGTCTTGGAATTAATTTTCCCCTTTTTTATAATAGTATTTTCCCAGCTTTCCACCCATGGATTATGCATACTTTGATCCCTATATTTTTTCATGCAGCGATTTAGAACAATTGAATACAACCTTGAATTTTAAGCAACCCCTTCTTAAATTGGTTCCCCAATATTTGAAGTTTTAACTCTCTTACCAAAAGTATTAAACTCTATATTTCTGTATGTGGCTTTTTGGAACAATCAAATGCACCCTTGAAGTTTAAGCAATATCTTCTAGACTTAAGTCCCCAATATTTAAGTTTCAACTTCTCCCCCATAGTGTATCAATATAATATTAAATAGAAATCAACTTATAAGTAAAAAACTATAACATGACACACGATTATAAGAAACACATTAAATGTTTAAGATTAAATATATAATAGTTGAAAAGTGGGCAATATCAACATATTTAATGAATTTATTTTTTCTTAACCAGCAAAGTTCTACTTTGTTCTATTCATTTTTTCAAAATGGGCCAAAACCCAAAATCGGTATTCCATCTATAAGTGCAACTGTGGCTTTCAACAAAATCCATACTAAATTTTGGGAATATTTTCAATGAAATAAATGATGAATTTTATCACTAATTAATTTACTCTTATATGTCAAATAATTATAAAGCTCTTATAGTAAGAAATTAACAGATAGGTTATATAAATCCTAAATTTTACAAAATTAAACAATTTTAGTGCAGATCAATATTATGTTGGAAAATGTAACTAGTTTTGGACTTCATTTAATGTATTTGAGTCATCATGCAATGTACTTGTCAAAAGAATAAAGAAAAGAATTATTATTAATATTATTATTATTATTATTATGACTTATTAAAGCATGAGTTTCATGTTTTAGGTCAAAGTCCCCATTGAGGATTTCTAGGATTTATTCTGAGTCAATAGTCACTGTACTTTTAAAGAGACTCTTATTGTACTTTTGAATCATGTAAAAAGGTTAAGTATTGAGTCAAATATAATTTATGTATCCTCCACACTAAGTTGGCCTAAGGACACTTATTTGACCTCACATGGAGCCTATAAATAGAAGCAAGTCGAATTCATTTGGAGCACTTCATCTCAAGCAAGTTTGATATCTCTAAGGAAGCTACGAAGTGCGAAGTACGAAGCCAGGAAGCCAAAGGAAGTGCGAGTTGGGTGGATTCTAAGGAGAAGAAGAAAAATGAAATTTTGGTGTCTTTCTCTCTATCTGTTTCGTGCCCTAGATTGGGAGATCAAAGTCTTCCAATTTTTGTTGATGTCGAAAGATGTCTGATGCTGGAAGTTTCTACATAGTCGAAGTTGCAGAAGAGAGGTCGAAGATCTGGGAGGCTGACTTGGTGTGGAGGGAAGGTCTGGCCTTTGTCTAGGGGGGAGAGTCTCAAAGAATACTATTGAAACCAAGAATTTTCTTCACTGGGTTTTCCCCTCAATGGGGGTTGTTTCCTAGCATAGTGCCTACATCTTGTGTCTCTTGTTTTGTGATCTTCATACACTATAATATGGTAATTTCTTGATGAAAGATAAGATAATAAAGAAGTGAAAGAATACAACACACTCACAAGTAATTGTCAAGAAAGGAGAATAAAACCTAAATATAATTGCTTTGATTTTCCAACAAGTATCAGAGCTAAGGTTAGGAAAAGTCGAAGATCATTTTTTTGGCATGGATTCTCCCTCTTTCATGAACTACATAACAATGGGTATCAACATTGCTGGAAACTGGATCAAGAAGGTCATCTACTACTTATTCAACAAGGTCAAAAGTCAAGGATTCTTGGTTGTTCTTACAGGTTCTCTTAATGATGACAATGCATAGATCATTGATAGTGGAGCATCAAGACACATGATAGGAGAAAGTAAACAACTTCAAAGGAGCCATCTTCTCATGCAGTGGAATTGGGTGACAACAAAATCTATGATGTTAGAGGCCTGGGATCAACATCGTTGAAGTTGGATAATAGATCGAAGTTGCACCTCAACAACACTCTATATGTTCCAAGTTTGAAAAATAATTTGCTTTCTATTTTTGTTTAGAATATAAAGGGGAAATAGTTGCTTTTGTTGATAGAAAAGTATTGGTTTTGGGAAAAGACTCTAGCATTGATAAGGCTAAGGTTATTGCAGTTTGTGAAGAAAGTATTTATAGATTCATTTCAACACCTCCTTTAGCTTTGGTTCATATAAGTCCCATTGAGCTATGGCATAGAAGGTATGATCATCTATATTATAAGGTCATCCCTACTCATAGTCAGTTGGTTCATGGTATTCCTAATATGAAGTTAGATCATGAAGGTGTGTGCAAGGGATGCTCTTTGGGAAAACATACAATAAATCCACTTCATAATTGTGAAACTAGGTCTAAAGAGATATTAGACCTCATCCATTTTGATGTGTGTGGGCCCATGTTTGACAAATCACTTGGAGGTCATCTCCATTATGTGACATTAATTGATGACAATTCTAGAAAGATATGGCTCTACCTTCTCAAAACAAAATATGAAGTATTTGATAAGTTCAAGGAGTTTAGGTCCAAAGTGGAAACCCTAACCAAAAGAAAGAATAACTTTGCATAGAATCCCATCCTCCATGGCTATGTAGGAAATCTAACTTAAGAAATTAATTCATGTTCATGGTATCACATGTTTTGCTTGAAAGTATGAATTACAGGTATAGAAGACCATGGTTTGCACTTCAAGGAATCCATACAAGTTTTGTTGAGAAACATCTCTAGGTATGTCTTAGGACATACATCTTGTAAAATTATCTTCATCTTAACATCGTTATGTCTCGTTGTCTTGAATCATAAAGATTCTTGTTATTAAGTGATTCATCACTTGATAAGTCTACCATCCTTACACCCTTAATTGTTCTCATAGAACCATAGACAGGTTCTTTGGAAAACCCTAACCTAGTGCTATGCTAATGTGAATGTCTAAAACCCTAAACTGCTTAGGGTTATTAAGAAATGTTATTTGAAGTTCTTGTTGATTATGTCATGTTTGAGATTTCTATATGATCATGAAAAATTAGCTTATTAGGGTTAAACATTGTTTTTTTGAGATCTCGAACCTTTGAAATTTTTGGAATAGTAGGGTTTGTTTTGCTAAGTTATGAAACCCTAGATATTTAGGGTTTGGTCAGGACTATAAGCAAAACCTTTGTTACGAAAACAAGATCCTAGGAATGAAACAATAGGTATATATATATATATATAATGAATTCCTAGATATGTGGGTTGACCTAGTTATTGATAATCATAGGTCTTAGGATTTGATATAAGTCCTTGTCTGAGATTCTAGGATGATGATATTTGGAAATCTAGGGTAGTAGTAGTTAAATTCTCTAGTATGTGTGATGTAACAATCTGAGATGTATTTATATAATGATTGTTCTAAAAATGAAATTCTAGGGTTTTAGAGTTGAACCTTAGTAGAAGTAAAAATCTCTGATGTATGATGACAAAATAATGATTTGAGATTTCTGTAAGATTGTTGAAATATGAGTTTTAGTTGGGATTGATGTTTGATTTAAAATCTAGGGTTTGCAACTAACCCTAGTGGAAGTTGGTCATGTTGATGACTAAGTTGTGGTTGGTTTTGATTATTGAATCTCATGTATGAAATTTAGGGTTGTATAAAATCCTAGTAGAAAGTCTAACATTTGAATTCTGAAAGTTAGATACATTGCAGATATATACTTGTTCAAATTGTTTCTAGGGTTTACTATATGTTGTAGTAGGGTATGTCATACCATTGGAAAGAAACATTGAAAACCTAGATGTAATGAAAATTGTTATGAAATAAGCCTTGATGAAGTAGTCTAGGGTTTACAACAAAGTCCCTAGCAAGATGTTGAAGAGAATGTTGTAGAAATTTACAGGGTAAGTTCCTGAGATAGAACACCAAAGGACACCGCTCACAAACAGATCACAGATCAATACACCAATATTCTTGACTGTTGACGTAGATTTGTCATTGATGTCAATATGGCAATATTCGAGGAGCGAGGAGGAGCAAACAAAGCCATCAAAGGAGCAAACAGAGTTATCGAAGGAGCAAAGAGAAAACAGAGCCATCGGAGGAAGAAAACAAAGCTATCAGAGCAATGAATGCCACAAAATACACTATCGAGAACTATCAAGAGCAAGATGCCACAAAATACACTATTGGGAGCCATCGGGAGCAATATATGCCACAAAAACATATATATATATATATATAGGCCATATACACTATCGGAGGTGGAAATCATAGTTGTATTGGAATACACTATCGGAGCGGGCATGGGAGCTAGTACCTTGTCCAAAGGACAAAAACATAATAGGAACAAAGTGGGTATTCAAAAATAAAATGAATGAAGATGGACAAGTTATCAGAAACAAGCCAAGGCTCATTTGCAAAGGCTATTCACAAATTGAAGGAATTGAATTTGGAGAGACATTTGCACCAGTAGCTCATATGGAAGCTATCAGGTTGTTCTTGGCATTTGCTTGCTCAAAAGGATTCAAAATCTATCAAATGGACGTAAAATCAGCATTTCTGAATGGGGAAGTCAAGGAAGAAGTCTACATGGAGCAACCAAAAGGGTTTGATCTAACGGAAGGAAAAGACTTAGTCTGTAAGTTGAAAAAGGCATTATATGGGTTGAAACAAGCTCCCAAAGCTTGGTATGCAAGATTGGATCACTATCTACAATAACAAGGCTTCAAGAAGGGAGTGGCAGGAAGTAATCTCTACATAAAGATGGATGAAGGTAAGTTACTAGTCACACTTGTTTATGTTGATGATCTGATTTTTGCTAGCAATAATGATGAAATGAGCCATGAATTTTCTCAAAACAAGTCAAGAGAATTCGAGATGTCAATGATAGGAGAGTTATCTCACTTCCTTGGACTACAAGTATCTCAAACCGGAGCAAGATTGTTTATATCTCGGGCCAAATATCTTAAAGACATGCTTAAAAGATATGGAATGGAAGATTGTGCACCCATGAGCACACCTATGACCACAAATTGCAAATTGAGCAAAAATGATGACTCCCCTCCAGCAGATGCAACTCATTACAAGTCAATAATTGGAGCCCTTTTGTACTTAACTACTACAAGACCCGACATAATGCAGGCAGTAGGAATGGTGGGAAGATTTCAGTCTGCTCCTAAACAATCCCATTTGTTAGCTATAAAAAAGAATTCTCAGATATCTTAAAGGAACTCCTGATTTCGGTCTTTGGTACCCTAAGAGCTCAACAGTAACTATAACTACATACACCGATGCTAATTGGGTCGGAAGTGTAGATGATCGGAAAAGTACTAGTGGAAATGCATTCTTCCTGGGAGACTGTTTAGTATCTTGGCTCAGCAGAAAACAGACATCCATATCATTATCCACAGCCGAAGCCGAGTATATAGCTGCAGCAGACTGTTGTACTCAAATACTATGGATGAAAGAAGCTCTAAAAGATGTCAACATAGGTACAGATCAACCAATTACCATCTATTGTGATAACACAAGTGTTATCAGTCTCAGCAAAAATCCAGTGATGCACTCAAAGACCAAACATATACCAATCAAGTATCATTTCCTTCGTGAACAAGTAGCTGAACAAAACGTCATCTTGGAATATATCAATACTAAGGAGAAGATAGCTGATATTTTCACAAAACTTCTTCCTCGAGAAGCATTTGAACATCTTTGTCAAAAGATGGGGGTTATTTCTTTAGCATCACTCAAGTTCATTCATAAAGATGTTGCAGGACAGGGGGAGCAGTTCTACAGGGGGAGCAGTTCGACAAGGGGAGTCTGTATGCATTCCTTTTGCATTGATGTCAAAGGGGAAGATAAGAAGAATATTGCCATCAATAACAAAGGGGGAGATTGTTGACATAGATTTGTCATTGATGTCAATATGGCAATATTCGAGGAGCCAGGAGGAGCAAACAGAGCCATCAGAGGAGCAAATAGAGCTATCGGAGGAGCAAATAGCAAACAGAGCTATCGGAGCAATGAATGCCATAGAATACACTATCGGGAGCCATCGGGAGCGATATATGCCACAAAAACACATATATATATATAGGCTATATACACTATCGGAGGCGCAAACCTATATATATATATATATGCAAATACACTATCGGAGGCCAAAACACACACACATATATATACATATATATATATGTCGGCGATAGTGTAATCGGCGGGTTCTACTATGCCATCACCCCAAAACGCCCGACAATGATATATATGTGCAGACACGATGCAACATTGTGGTTTGGCCTATTGTTATGTCGCATTCGACATATCACAAGAGCTTAAAGCCTTGCCGCTTCAAAAGCGCCAATTGCGATATATGTTGCGTACCCGATGGTCCGATTGCAACATGGCTCAATGCTATATCGCATCCGTAGGAGGATCGGACATCGGCCATCGCCGATGTCATGGGCTCGAAGTATAAAGGACCTCCGGAAGCTACGACTGCCGATTGCAATTACACAGCCAGACCCGATGGGTTTTATAAACCTGACTATATAAGTTTTGATTTCCACGCATAAGGGATTTTTCAGTGTATTGGCAGGTTTCGGTGTAAAAACTGAAATACAAAGGAAAAGCCCTGAAGTGATAAAGACCGGACCCAAAGCAGTTACAGATGTGGGTAAAATGTATTTGAAGTCCGCCCTTTAGTGTTTAAGTCATATTTTAAAATATTCTAGTGTATTACATTTGCGACCATAAAAGGTGAGCCTGCATTCCCTGAGCATCGTACCCTCCACCGCTGATCATCCCTTTGTAGATCCAACGGTCTACATATATTTCGGGTGGACATATAGCTCGAGGAATACCCACTCAAAAAAGTGGTATCCTCTTCCTTCCCGCTGCTACGTGTCGCCTGCCGAGTGAAATCGGAAGCCATCCGCTGAATACCAATTCCCGCTTAAGGCCCTTTTGAAATACCACTTGTGGTATAAGAATAATTGTATTGCATGGGGTTTTTAGGCCAAAAGGCTTATGATAACATTTCTGATAGTTCAGAAGGCCTAAACGAAAGCCGATTGCTATTGCGATTAGGACGTGGCATGTGGGTCCGTTCTGATTGGTATAGTCTCTCTGTTAAACAATAATGTCATGTGTATGCCTATTATCATTAAAAGAAGAAAGGGGCTTTGTTACAGTTTTAACATGTAGCAGTGAGCACGAAGAGGAAGATGAAACTAAAGCGACCGAAAAGCCAGGAAACCAAAGGGTAGGCCAGTGCAAAGGAAACCGAAAAGCCAAAGCAATGAAGAAGAGGGAAGCCAAAGGACAAGCCAGCGTAAAGGAAGTTGAAGCGAGCGTTGAAGAAGCTGAAGAGCCAGTGGAAGCAGAAACGAACAGTCAGAGGCATCAGGAATACAAAAATAGAAAGAAAAAAAACAAGGAAGTGTGTGTGAATAATCAAAGTAAGAGGAAGCTGAAGTTCAGGCAGAGGCAACAGAGGCAGGAGAGTCAGGAGAAGCAGGAGAACAAGGGTGAAGAAGAATCTCAGCAGGTTTGGGAGCAAAGAACGACAGTGAAACAATTGATACCAGGTTTGGGTTGGAGCCCACAGGGTTGGAGCCTCAGAACTGAAAGGATTGGAATCCTTGGAAGTTGGTACTCCTAAGTGCAGAACTATTGCCTTGGAAGAACAAAGTTGGTGCTCTGGAGGTTGGAGCCTCAGAAAAGTCCAACTTGGTGCTTGGCAACTGATTGCAACCAGTTATATATTGTATTTATTTCATTGCATTATTTGTGTTAATAAAAGCATTTATTTCAGCTATCTATTTCTATGTTCCATATAAATATATTTTGGTGATAAAAAGAACAATTAAAAGGAAATACTGATTCACCCCCCCCCCCCCCCTTAGTATTTCCAACATTGACGTGGTTAAAACCCTCAAAGAGAGAAATAGTCCACGGCCGGAGCCAACGTGGCCACTTTAGGCAATTTACTAATAAAAGAATGAAAATTTACATAAGCTTCTTTCATGAACGGTCACCCTACAAATGACCCTCCATGTTCTTTAAATAGAGATCATGGACCAATCGGGTGTTAAGCCATGAATCAAGTGTCGGTAATACCGAGGAGAAAATAAACCATCAAATCACTTCATGTCTAGAACATATCATGACCATCAAATTGTAACTTGTAAAGAAACACACTTTACCTAACTCTACACTAGACCAAGTTATACTTAACTATTTCCTATGTGTCGGAATATCTTAACATCCCGCCTTAAGAACAACTTGGGATAGGATTGAAGGATGTACAAATATGACACAATATGAGAAGGAAGGAGGCATTAGAGCCTATCCCCCCTAAGTGAAAACTTCTTGAACTCCAACCATAAATCGAAGTTTAGTAAACTTCGCCTCTGTGACAGCCTTTGTAATGATGTCTACAACTTGATCATCGATGGAACAATATTGCACTTCAAGAACATGGTCATGAATGAGCTTTCTGATGAAGTGCACGTGTAGCTCAATGTGTTTGTTGCGCTGATGTTGGACTAGATCTTTGCATAGTTGAATGGCACTTTGATTATCACACCAAAGTGTAGTCGGATGTTGCTGCTGAAAGTCAAACTCTGACAGGATCTGACTAAGCCACAAGGCTTCCTTACTAGCTTCTACGGCGCCACGATACTCTACTTCTACTGAAGAAAGAGAAATGACACTTTGTTTCTTACGATCCCATGTAATAAGTAAAGAACCAAGAGTGAACACATAACCTGCAGTATACTTCTGATCATCAGGGTCACCAGCCCAATCGGAATCAGTGAAACCAACCAATAGAGGAGATGCTTCTGCACTGTAATGAATCACAAACTGAACTGTACCTCGAACATAACGAAGTATTCTTTTAGTTGTATTCCAATTACTTTCATGTGCGTTTTTCATAAACCAAGCAATAAGGCCAACAGCAAAGGAAAGGTCAGGACGGGTATGGGTCACATACAAAAATTTTCCTACAAGCTGACGGTATAAGGTAGTATCAACTTCAGGGGAAGTACAAGTGATTGAAAGTTTGGCTCCAAATTGAAAGGGAGAAGGGGTTGGCTTACAGTCTTCCATGTGAAAGTGGCGTAGAATATCACAGGCATACTTGGACTGGGAAAGGGAAATACCTTCCTTGGATTGCAAGACTTGAAGACCAAGAAAATAATGCAAGTGTCATAAGTCTGTCATTTCAAACTGCTTTTTAAGGTTGGAATTCACATGGTTTATAAGGTTAGGATCACTACCAGTAAGGATAAGATCATCAACATAAATAACACGAATGATAAGAGACTTACCCACTTTCTTGGTGTAGACAGTATTGTCAAAATGAAACCTAGAAGAGCCAATATCTAAAAGAAAGCTATCCATTTTAGCATACCAAGCCCAAGGGGCTTGCTTGAGACCATAAAGGGATGTATTAAGCCGACATACAAGGCTGGATTATGTTTGTATAAAGCCAAGAGGTTATTCTATATAGATTTATTCATGCAAGTTCCCATGCAAGAAGGCAGATTTAACATCCATCTGATGGACTTCCCATTTGAAAGAGGCAACAAGGGAAAAAACAAGGCAAATAGAGTTCATTTTGGCAACAAGGGAGAAGGTTTCAGTATAGTCAATGCCTTCAACTTGTGAAAAACCCTTAGCAACAAGACAAGCTTTACGTTTATCAACTTTTCCATCTAGTCCAAACTTGGTTTTGTAAACCCATTTGCATCTAACAAGTTTTCATCACTTTGGAAGGGGAACAAGATCCCATGTCTCATTTTCCAATAATGAACGATATTCTTCATTCATAGATGTGTCCCAATCTGGATGGCCTCAAGATTTTGCAAAGGTTTCAGGATCATAATTCGTTGAAACTTAAGCCAGTAAAGAAAAGACTCTATCGAACTAAGAACATGTACGTCATTGATATGTAGGATCGCCTGCAAGAGCACCTGCTGCATCTCGAGTAGCACGGACCCATTTTGGAAGTTGAGGAGTTGAAGGAGGATCTTGAGAAGGTGGGGGAGGATTATCATCCTCATTGTCATCGTTTGAAGAAGAAATATTTTCAGAAGTAGAAGGGATAGAGAGAGGTGGCACATCCACCGAACTAGGCTCGTAAGTTGATATATTTTCAGCAAACTTTATATCTCTTCTAATGATAATATTTTTGGACTTAGGTGAAAGAATTCTACATCCTTTGACATCTTCAGAATATCCAACAAAAATACATTTTTCACTCTTAGGCTCTAAAGATTTATGTTTCTCATTTAGAATATGGGCCCATGCTTCACTTCCAAAAACACAAAAGTGACTTACATCTAGTTTAATTGAGCTCCATGCTTCTTCTGGAGTGATATTTTTTAAAACCTTAGTAGGAGTGTGATTTACTATGTAATTTTCACAGTTAATTTCTTCTGCCCAAAAATTAAGACTAAGTCTTTTAGATTGAAGCATATAATTAGCAATTTCCTTTAAGGTGTGATTCTTCCTTTCAGCTACACCATTTTGTTGGGGAGTATATTGAACAGTATGTTGAATTTGAATTCCATGCTCAGTGAAAAAGTTGATGAATTTGTTGTTAACATATTCTCCGCCATTATTAGATCTTAGCTTAAGAATTTGATGTCCAAATTATTTTTCAACAAAGGCCTTAAAGGCCAAGAACATGTTAAATACTTCACTCTTGAGTTTTAAGAAGTATACCCAAGTGCGTCTGGAGAAATCGACAACGAAAGTTAAGAAATACTTGTAGCCAAAGAATGAAACAACTAGAAGTGGACCACATAAATCACTATGCACAAGTTGTAAAGGGGTTGAGGCATGCCAAGAGGCACATTTTACAAAATTATCTTGATGATGTTTTTCAAGTACACATCTGGAACAAACACCATCTCTGCAAGATACCAAAGGAAGACCTGTCACCATATTTTCTTTACATAGATTTTGAAGGGAGCGATAGTTTAAGCGACCAAATCCCTCATGCCAAAGTTTTCTCACTTCATCATTATGAGCAACAAATACAGAGGGAAGAGTTGATGACCCAAAGTTGTTAAACTTATGCAACCTTGTAGAATCATCAGCAATTCCAATAGCTAAAATCTATTTAGAATCTCTTAGGTCCTTAATTACAACATCGTGAGGTGAGAATTCAACGGTTTTACCTTCACCTAAATGAGTTATCTGATATATAGATAGAAGGTTGCAAGATAAGGTTCAGACACATAATACATCATTAAATTGACCATTGTCTAGATGAACAGTTCCAGCCCCTACAACACTAAGAGATCTATCATCACCAACATATATATTTTTGGTGTTACAATTATTTAAAGAAGAAAACATGGCTTTGTTTTTGTCCATGTGATAAGAAGCT
>APFE030436431.1:3374-25439 GCA_000404065.3 Pinus taeda | reverse complement strand
TAAGAAGCTCCAAAATCAATGAGCCACTCATGAGAATGAGAAGAAGAAGATACATTTAGTGCATAACCAGACCGAGATGCTTGACAACCACATGCAGAAAGTGTTATTCTTGAAGATGAATTTGAAGTTGAAGAGTGCTCCGAATGGATGTTATGCTTCTTCAGTGTTGCTTCCAAGGCTTCCATCTTCTTAAAGCATTTGGATTCTAAGTGGCCATCTTGATTACAAAAGTGGCAATGTCTATCAGTCTTCTTCCTTTTGTTTTTATTTGCCTTATGATTTTGTTGAAATGATTTTTCATTTTGAGACTGAAATTTCTTAGGACTCTTGTTTGGTTTAGGACCATTCTTTTTAGGATACTGCTTCTTAGGATTCTTTGAATTTGGTTGTTGCTGAGTGGCTAAGGCTTTCTTAGAAGAGTTTTCAAGATTAAGAATACTAATATGTAAGAGTTTTTCTTGTTCTCTTATTAAATAATCACAAAAGGCATCAAAAGAAGGGGACTTGTAGTCTTGTCCTTGAGAAATAAAGGTTTCTCTAGTAGAATGGAAGGTGGAAACAAAGATAGAGTAGGCTGGTCCCAACTTAGTAAGAATGGAATAGATAAGGCTACCATCTTCTTTCTTAACCTTAACACCTTCCAAGAGAAATCTAAGGGTCTTGAACTTGGACAAAAAAATCTTCAATGGAAGAAAAATTATTGGGGTCCAACGTAAGCAACTCATTTTCGATTTGATGAGCTCTAATTTCATTTTTAATTCCAAAAATTTTAGTGAGTTGTTTCATTGTTTCATTAGGGGTATCAAGTTTTGCGATATGGAATCTAAGGTCTGGAGAAATAGACATCCATATTAACCCACGTGCTTGATCTTGTCTATTTTCCCATTTCGTTGCTTTATCTTCATCTTTAGGTTTAGTTTCTTGGCTTGAGGCTATTCTGTAAAAACATTTACTTCTAAGTAAATCCACAATGTAGGACCACCATTGGAATTAGTTGGTGCTATCAAGAATAACTTGGCATGAACTTTCCATTTTAACAGAAACTGAAGCTATAGATGCTGAAACTAATTGTTCCAATGGAAAGATCTTGAAAAATTAGGATGATTAAAAAAAATGGCTTTTGGATGAAAATGTTATGGCTTTTTAAAGAAAAGTTGTTGAAGATGATGACGAAGTGCATGAATGTGCGGAAGTGAATGATAATGTTATATTTTTAAAAAATCTCCCCCCTTTCCAAACTTAATCTAATTAGCTCACTTTAAAAAAAAATATGTGACCCACTTTTATAAATAAGTGAAAATCATTTTTACAATGGCACTTTATGAGCTACCCTAAATTGTAACTTAAATAAAAGATAAAGAGACTTTAGAATTATAAGTGACTCACTTTTTATAATGGGTGAGAACACTTTTACATAAAGTAACTTTAAAACATAAGTTATATGTGTTTTTTGAAAAAATAACTCAACAAAAAGAAAGACTTGAACTCAAGATTTATATTCTCATAAAGTAACTTTGGACCAAGTGAGCTAGTTTAGAAGGTTAGTAATTTTTGGAAAAGGAGAAAAAGGTTTTTTTTTTTTAGTCACTGAAGCTTTGGGATGCGTGCTTACTTGAAAAAACTCTTTTTCCCTACAAAAAAAAAAAACACACAGCCCAACACCGACATACAAAAAAAAAACAAAACCTTATGGCTTGAAGTTAGCTTTCTCTAGAACCTAAATATTTTCCTCAATGTTTCTGATTTTCCGAGATCACACTAAGGCACGGCGGAAAAGAGCATACGCGTCAGAAAAATCCTTCAATTTTGTTTCTGATTTTCCCAGATCGCACAGAGTCACAGGGCAAAGAGCATACGCAGAAATGAAAGGTAGAGATCCAGTAATAAAAAACAAAGAGTTAAGTAAACCAAAATAAATAGAGAGATGAATAACTAAAACTGAAAATAAAGACTATATACCTCAAGATCTTAAAAATGACGTAGCTAGGGCTACCAAAAACCTTTTCATGTGAAACGAAAGGGGTTCCTCACTGGAACAGATGCTCCTAACACAATAGAGAAGTCCTCTCGGCTCGAAAGTAGTCAGAAATAGTAGATCTAGGAAACGACAGTCGGATGCAGTTGTACCGGCTTCCGATTTGGATCACAAATGGATGTGACCCTCAAATAGCTCTGATACCATGTAGAAATTTACAGGGTAAGTTCCTCAAATAGAACACCAAAGGACACTACTCACAAATAGATCACAGATCAATACACCAGTATTCTTGGCGTGGTTAAAACCCTCAAAGAGGGAAATAGTCCACGGCTTGAGCCAACGCAACCACATCAAGCAATTTATTAATAAAAGAATGGAAATTTACATAAGTGTCTCTTATGAATGGTCACCCTACAAATGACCCTCCATGCTCTTTAAAGAGAGATCATGGACCAATCGGGTGTTAAGCCATGGATCAAGTGTCGGTAATACTAAGAAGAGAATGAACTGTCGGATCACTTCATGTCTAAAACATATCATGACCATTGGATTGTAAGTTACAAAAGTACATAGTAAAGAAACACACTTTACCCAACTCTACACTAGACCGAGTTATACTTAACTATTTCCTATGTGTCGGAATATCCTAACAAATGTATCTCTTATTTATAATTAAGTTTGGGTATCTGATATATGCTTTTGTAATTCTAATATGGCTAACTTCATACTTCTATAGATTTGGTTGTACTTGCTATCTAAGTTATCTAAGTACAAAATCTTCAATATGGTGAAGATGTTCATTGATGTGATAAGCATGATGGAGATGATGATAACTATGATGAAATGGTCGGAAGCCACGAAGATTCTCCGATGTTGTAAAGAAAAGTAAAACTCCCTAGGTTAAGAGGGAGCCTAGATGAAATCTCCCTAGCATAAGAGCATGCTTGAGAATATTCTTTGTACATGAATGATTAGATCCTCTCCAATTAAGAGGGAGCGACAGATATGATTCTCTACTTCATGTGTCATGCACTAGACCAAGACTAACAACCGTAAGTTTTAGTGAAGGCCATGAATGAGATAAAGAAAATGGGGAATGCATTTTGATGTGCTGTTGAAATAAGGAAAGCATGATTCGATTCAAGAATATGTTGTTGCATATGAAGTGGGAAAGAAAAGTGTATGATTGAGGAATATTTTGTCAAATATTTGGTTGATAGTCCTACAATGGAAAGCTGAGAAGCAACATTTGTTATCTGGAAGACCCCAGAGGTTTGTATTTGATTATGTACATATGAAAGTATTATTGATCAGGGTTGTGTTTGTACAAGTAAATCTCTCGAAGGTTTTGATAGCATGCTAGTTACCAATCAGTTTTATTGGGAGAGATTGCTTATCCTTGATCTGTTGGATCAAGGAGTTTTGATGCTTTGTAAGTGAAGCATTGCTTGGGAGGACATCTGGCCAACACTTTGTGTTGATGTCTAGGTCCCAAAGTTGAAAGGGTGGTGTTGGTCATTGAACTCTGACACACACCTGGATTTGTGGGTTGGGGGTTAGCAAGTAAGCATGATGGTACCTAGAGAGGTTGAAAGCTTGAGTCCATATTATTCCCACTTGGATAGATTTCCCTGATCAGGAATCTAGTCTGTGGCATTGCGGTGCCTAAATTGTTGAGAGACCAATGGATAGATTTCCCTGGTTAGGAATCTAGTCCATGCCATTGCGGTGCCTAAAGTTATTCATTGTTCATATAGTTTGAGATCTTCCATTGTACTTGTATATGATGAATACCTCCCTAGTTAAGAGGGAGTGCTGGAAAATGTAACTAGGTTCAGACTTCATTTAATGTATTTGAATCATCATGAAATGTACTTGTCAAAAGAATAAAGAAACGAAATATTGTTATTATTATTATTGTGACTTATTAAAGCATGGGTTTCATACTTGGGTCACCATGTTTTAGGTCAAAGTCCCCATTGAGGACTTCTAAGATTTATTCTGAGCCAATAGAGTCATTGTACTTTTAAAGAGACCCTCCTTGGGTTTTGAATCATGTAAAATGGTTAAGTATTGAGTTAAATATAATTTATGTATCCTGTTGTCACTCATTGCAAAATGTGTTTTCACTGCCAAAAGGTGCAAAAGAATAGAAATGTTTACAGACATCTTCCAAGTCACAGAAGCACTCAAAGCTGAATCAGACCCTCTCCATTGAAAATTTCTCTGAACAAGCTTTCCAATGGTATGTGGAAGTCCGAAAATGGACTTATGGATCAGAAGATATAACCAGTTGATGTTTAAGGGTTTTGTGCCTTTGAAAGGAAAGAAAGAAGAGCATATCAGAGGTCCCGTAAATCGGAGGTCTTGCAAATCGAAGGTCTCACAATATTGGAGGTCAAGGTCTTATAAGCAATCAACTGTGGACGGGTCCAAGCCATATCGCATATCGTCGATCAGCATTTTCAAAGTGACAACATTAAGAAAGTTGTGATAAGCGAACGACGATAGGGCTAAATCGTTGGGATTGTGCCTTTAGTATTAAAGCGTCAAGGAGGGCTTAATGCAAATTAACAAAGGATTTTATTTAAAAACCAGAGCAAGACTGGACCTTTTCTCTCTCCTCCAACGAGACACATGGAAACATAAGATTGGTTCTGATAAGGGACACATGGTGAATAAAGATTGGTTCCGATAAGGGCCACGTGATGAACAGAGATTGGTTTTGATATGCTAGGTGGCGATTGATGTCATCATGATGTGGTACTGTGGTGGTCACGTGCCAGGTAGATTCAACATTTTTAGGGGTCATAAGAGGCAAGAAAAGGGTGACACGTGTCACCACTCATGGGGTGCCATGTGGCAAAGGATGATGTCAGATCACAAATCAGCGTTCGGAGGTTAAGGCATGTTGTTGCATCAAAGGTAAAACCTTCGATTGAAATCCTCTTATTGAGAGAATCTGATATAAGGGCTGGCCCACGGTAAAAAGGGATTTAAAGAACCAAGTGCGGAGAACAGTTTACAAAGGACCGATAGCCCCCAACAGGAGTCTAAATGCTTTAGCACCTTAAGGCTAAGCACCTGGTCACCGTCCTCGGTCTTATGGAGAGAAATGTAGAAAGGGGCTAAGAAAGAGGGGCTTGTCATATCAAAAATCGGCAGATTTGAATGCCGCACCACTATGAAGTTTGCGATATGGGACTTCTCTGATATTGCACTATGGCGACACTACTGGGAATACCAAGCTCCAATAGTGTAAGATAGGGAAGTCTAAAGAGATGGATGAGTCGGTAACCATGATTTCGTGACACCACCAAGGTCACCATAGTTAATCAGCTACCAGCTCCAGAGAGTGGTGAAGTCAAGAAGTTAAGGCAAAAGCGACAAGAACTGGCCGAGCAGCAAGAGAGGCACATTAAGGCGAAGACGTGACCTAATCAGTCGAAATCCCAGGAATGGCGTGGGAGATATTTTCCTCACCATCATTCAATTTTCCTTATTTCTGTTTGTTCTATATTTCTTGCATTTCAAGAAAGGAATCAAATCTCTTAAAATCATTTGGACAACAAAGCTATAGCATGCCGAGACAGTTAGTCAATCAGACAGATGGCACTTGGCTGAGATATTTTGTAACTGATATTCAAAGCTCCCCCTCTCCTTATAAATAGGGGGGAAGAAACACTTAATAATGGTTTCAGAATTCTACACCCGAGGGGTCCAAATTCTATGATTCCACTTTTGGTTCTAATTGTTTGTTCACATGGGACTTGAGCAATACATTGTTGAATGTAAATGGACTGGTGATTTGGACTCTTCAAGGATTAATGAAACTATTATGTTGATTCCTATTAGAGCAATGAGCAGTATGTTTTCCTCTTTGTATTTCATTTCATGTATGCTTCTCTTCTACTAAAATTATGTAATGAAGTTGTCAGTTTCACTCTCTCATGGTTATATGTATGCTATTGAGTAGTATTATCCCCTGTGTTAATTAAAAATTTACTTATGTACCTGTAATGAGCACAAATTTACTTATGTTGATCAGTGACAAATGTGTTCATGAGGTATAGAGTATGAAACCTTAATTCCCCCTCCACAATTCCTGTCATTCCACCCCTTCAGTCTTCCATCCTTCTACTAGAATAATGTTACTTAGGATTTTGTATTGTTCCCAACCCTATGCATAGAACTCCTTCCTTTCTCTCCTCCTCTTCATTTTACTACAACACCAATATTAAGCTACATATTGTTGTGTGTCGGCCACCAGAACCAAACATTTCTCTTTGAGATTACCCTGATTTACCCCCTAATCATTTAGATCCATGTATTCACTTAAGTTTACCTTGATGAAGGACTATTGAACCAAGCCCCCCTTCATTATCTTCTCACACTACGTGACAATTGGAGTGCAAAAGAAATCCCTACTCATAATATCCAAAACCACTCCTCTCTTTAAGATGTCCTAGGCATTGGTCTATAATCAACCCAGAGGTTGTCTCTAGGAAGCTTTCATATCTCCTGAAGCACTTGTGCTACAAGTGATAGAAAAAGCAACAACATCTTTCTGGCGTCATTGCTAGGGAATGAATTAGAATATTTTTCCCTAGGTAAAACAAATCTCTACATTCCCTCTGTCAAGTGAGCAAGAGAAGTTTGGGTTGAAGATCTCTCACCTTGGCGACTCCACTGTCTGAATTCATTTATGAATACCTTGGAAACTCCATTGTTTCAATCTTATGGTAAGCATCCTAGCGACTCCACTGTCTATATCTCTATTTGATCATCCTGACTTTCAAGCAGCTTCATACTCGCTCTGATGCTAAACAACAGAAAACTTTCTGTGCATTTGAACTTGAGATTACTCACCTAGAGAGGTTTTCAAAATGGCCATCCTTGCATTCTTGGCCAATAAATTTGCCCCATTGGATTTGTCTTCTATTGTTGGTTATCCCAATCATGTCCCTTCATTTAATGAATGGAATACCTATTTGCCTAAATTCATTGGAAACATAGAGAGAAGGTCAGACCAGCACCTTAAGGATTTTCATGAATGCATGGAACAACATGGTAATGTTTTTGAAGATGCACAAACAAAATTGTTCATGTACTCTTTAGAAAAATATTTTAGAATTTGGTATAGAACAATACCTCGTATTAGCATATGCTCCTTAAAGAGTTTTCACATGGCATTCAATCATTATCGCAAAAGATTATATCCACAGAGTGCTTTGTTTGAAGATTGTTGTGCACATTTTAATGTTGAAAATATTCCTGAGGTTAATGACCCTACTGAAGATGTTTGTGAGACCCCATTTCAAGAAAACATATAGTCACATCAAGAAGCATCACCCAATGATCAAGAAAGTGAAGAAGGAGACGTCATAGAGCTGCAAACAAACCCCCAGAGATCTTATTCCATCCAAGTTGATGACTCACCTTCTTGTGATGTGTATGACTCTGATTGAGAGTCAAGTGATGCAGAACCACAACAATCTCAGGTATGGGAAGTTGCACAAAAAGAGGACGCCCACCAGGAAGTTGGAAAAGATGATCTAATTTACGACCCACATCCTTCAAATAGAGAACTAGTTCAAGAAATTGATATTAAAGTTGATAAAGATTCTTCGATTCATGACTCATATGATCTAGACAAGGATGAGATGGTTGCAGATTGTCAAAGGAATCTACTTACAAACAAGTGGGGAGAAGACTACTAACAACGTCTCCTTCAAAAGGAGCCCAAAGTTGAAGATCCAAGAAATGATTGTGGTTTCCTGTTGCAGAAATATTTATATCTGAAAAGCGTTCAAGAAAAGGAGACAACTATGAAACCTTAATTCGTGCTCCACAATTCCTGTCATTGCACCTCTTCAGTCTTCCATCCTTCTGTCAAAATATTGTTGCTTAGGATCTTGTATTGTTCCCAACCCTATGCATAGAATTCCTTCCTTTCTCTCCTCCTCTTCATTTTACTACAACACCAATATTAAGCTACCTATTGTTGTGTGTCGACCACCAGAACCAAACATTTCTCTTTGAGATTACCCTGATTTACCCCCTAAGCATTTAGATCCATGTATTCACTTAAGTTTACCTTGATGAAGGACTATTGAACCAAGCCCCCTTCATTATCTTCTCACACTACGTTACAATTGGAGTGCAACAAAAAGCCCTACTCGTAATCTCCAAAATCACTCCTCTCTTTAAGATGTCCTAGGCATTGGTTTATAATCAACCCAGAGGTTGTCTCTAAGAAGCTTTCATATCCCCTGAAGCACTTGTGCTACAGGTGCTAGAAAAAGCAACAACATCTTTCTGGCATCATTGCCAGGGAATGAATTAAAATATTTTTCCCTGGGTAAGACAAATCTCTACATTCCCTCTGTCAAGTGAGCAAGAGAAGTTTGGGTTGAAGATCTCTCACCTTGGAAACTCCATTGTCTGAATTCATTTATGAATACCTTGGAAACTCCATTGTTTCAATATTATGGTAAGAATCCTAGCGACTCCACTGTCTATATCTCTATTTGATCATCCTGACTTTCAAGCAGCTTCATACTTGCTCTGATACTAAACAATAGAAAATTTTCCGTGCATTTGAACTTGAGATTACTCACCTAGAGAGGTTTTCAAAATGGCCATCCTTGCATTCTTGGCCAACAAATTTGCCCCACTGGATTTATCTTCTATTGTTGGTTATCCCAATCATGTCCCTTAATTTAATGAATGGAATACCTATTTGCCTAAATTCATTGGAAACGCGGAGAGAAGGTGAGACCAGCACCTTAAGGATTTTCATGAATGCATGGAACAACATGGTAATGTTTTTGAAGATGCGCAAACGAAATTGTTCCTGTACTCTTTAGAAGAATATTTTAGAATTTGGTATAGAACAATACCTCGTATTAGCATATGCTCCTTAAAGAGTTTTCACATGGCATTCAATCATTATTGCAAAAGACTATATCCATCGAGTGCTTTGTTTGAAGATTGTTGTGCACATTTTAATGTTGAAAATATTCCTGAGGTTAATGACCCTACTGAAGATGTTTGTGAGACCCCATTCCAAGAAAACATAGTCACATCAAGAAGCATCACCCAATTGTCAAGAAAGTGAAGGAGACGTCATAGAGCTACAAATAAACCCCCAGAGATCTTACTCCGTCGAAGTTGATGATTCTCATTCTTGTGATGTGTATGAATCTGATTGTGAGTCAAGTGATGCAGAACAACAACAGTGTCAGTTATGGGAAGCTGCACAAAAAGAGGACGCCCACCAGGAGGTTGGCAAAGATGATCTAATTTATGACCCACATCCTTCAAATGGAGAACCAGTTCAAGAAGCTGATATTAAAGTTGATGAAGATTCTTCAATTCATGACTCATATGATCTAAACGAGGATGAGATAGTTGCAAATTGTCAAAGGGATCTACTTACAAACAAGTGGGAAGAAGACTACCAACAACATCTCCTTCAAGAGGAGCCCAAAGTTGAAGAGCCAAGCAATGACTGTGGTTTCCTGTTGCAGAAAGATTTATCTCTGAAAATCGTTCAATAAAAGGAGACAACTATAATTTTTTCTCATTAGTTCCATGATCCAATATCTGACTACATGGCATCTTTCTTTGGCCTGCAACAATGTACACCAATTCCAAGGTATGTGTCAAATCTTTGGTTTGAAGTTCTTATGAGGTGCATGCTTACGTTAGTCACTGATTTTCAAGAACATAACCCCATTAGTAGGTTCAGGGAGGATTCAAAGAGTTGAGCATCAACTACCAAGTTGGGGGCACATATCAAAAATTTTGTCCAAAGATTTTATGTGGTGCATGCCTGTTTTAATTGTTAAATTTCTAGAGAACGATGGCATAAGGTCTAGTACCCTGATGTTGAAATGGTGTCATTGGAAGGTTGACTTCACTTGGGTGAATTGATTCCCTATACATAAGTAGGAGTTGTACATAAATAAGTTCACCGGCTAATCATTTAATTTCCAGTTGTTAGAATTTATATTCTCGCATTTCAATTCGATGAGAATAAATTTCCATGGAGATTTTCTGGTAGTATAGTTTCATTATATTTTTTGACTCCATGCCCAATGGTGAAGGCTACTGGTCTGCAGGTTCTCAACACCTTGCCAGCAAAGCATTGTCCCCAGCTGGAGCCAATGTTGCCACTCACTGAAAAATGTGTTTTCAGCTACCAAAAGGGTGCAAAAGAACAGAAAAATTTACAACCATCTTCAAAGCCACAAAAGCACTCAAAGATAAATTAGAACCTCTCCACTAGAAAGTGCTCTGAACAAGCTTTCCAACAGTATGTAGAAATTCAAAAATGGACTTCTGAAGATATGGCCAGTTGAAGTTTAAGGGTTTCGTGCCTTTAAAATGAAAGAAAGAAGAGCATATTGTAGGTCCTGCAAATCGGAGGTCCCGTAATTCAAAGGTCTCACAATATCGAAAGTCAAGGACAAGGTCAAATCGGCGATCGACAGTCGGTGGGTCCAGCACATATCACATATCGACGATCGACATTTTCAAAGTGACAACATTAAGAAAGTTGCGATTAGCGAACGTCGATAGTGTTAAATCGTCAAGATTGTGCCTTAAGTGTTAAAGCGTCGGAGAGGGCCTAATGCAAATTAACGAAGGATTTTATTAAAAAATCAGAGCAAGACAGGGCCTTTTCTCTCTCCTCCAACGAGACACATGGCAATGTAAGATTGGTTCTGATAAGGGACATATGGTGAACAAAGATTGATTCTGATATGGGACACATGGTGAACAGAGATTGGTTCTGATATGCCATGTGTTGGATGACATCATCATGACGTGGCAGTATGGTGGACACGTGACTGAAAGATTCAACATTTTTAGGGATCATAAGAGGCCAAGAAAGGTTGACACGTGTCACCACTCATGAGGTGCCATGTGTCCAAGGATGACCTCAGATCACAAATCGACATTCGCAGGTTGAGGCATGTTGTTGCATCAAAGTAAAGCCTTTGATTAAGGGGCTTCGATATAAGGGATGGCCCACGGTCAAGAGGGACTTAAAGAACTAGGGGCCGAGAACAATTTACAAAAGAATGATATCCCCCGACAGGAGTCTAAATGCTGTAGCACCTTAAGGCTAAGCCCCTGGTCACCACCCTCAGTCTTATGGAGAGAAATGCAGAAAGGGGCTAAGAAAGAGGGGCTTGTTCTATCGGCAATCAGCGGATTTGAATGCCGCACCACTATGAAGTTTGTGATATTGGACTTCTTTGATATTGCACCATGGTGACACTACTGGGCATATCAGGCTCCTATAGTGTAATATAGGGAATTCTAAAGAGATGGATAAGTCGACAGTCGTGATTCCGTGACACCACCAAGGCCACCACAGTTAATCAGCGACCAATTCCAGAGAGTGGTGAAGTCAGGCAGTTAAGGCAAAAGTGACGGGAACCGGTCGAGCAGCAAGAGACGCACATTGAGGCAAAGGTGTGGCATTATTAGGGGCAATCTCAGGAATGGCGTGGGAGATATTTTCCTCACCATCATTCAGTTTACCTTATTTCTGTTTATTCTATATTTCTTGCATTTCAAGAAAGGAATCAAATCCTTTGCAATCATTTGGGAAGAAGAGTTATCGCACGCCGAGACAGCTAGTTGATCATACAATTGGCCCTTGGCTGAGATATTTTGTAAATGATATTCAAAGCTCCCCCTCTCCTTATAAATAGGGGGAAGAAACACTTAATAATGGTTCTAGAATTTGGCACCCTAAGGGGTCCAAATTATGTGATTCCACAATTTTTTCTAATTGTCTGTTCATGAGGGACTTGAGCAATACATTGTTGAATGTAAATGCACTGGTGATCTGGACTATTCAAGGATTAATGAAACTATTCTGTTGATTCCAATCAAAGAAATGAGCAGTATGTTTTGCTCTTTGCATTTCATTTCATGTATGTTCTTTTCTACTAAAAGTGTGTAATGAAGTTGTCGGTTTCACTCTCTCATGGTTATATGTATGTTGTTGAGTAGTATTAGTCCTTGTGTTAATTAAATATTTACTTATGTACCTACAATGGGCACATATTTACGTATGTTGATTAGTGACAAGTGTGTCCATGAGGTATAAAGTATGAAATCTTGATTCGTGCTCCACAATTCCTGTCATTCCACCTCTTCAGTTTTCCATCCTTCTGTTAGAATATTGTTCCTTAGGATTTTGTATTGTTCCCAACCATATGCATAGAACTCCTTCCTTTCTCTCCTCCTCTTTATTTTACTACAACTCCAATATTAAGCCACCTATTGTTGTGTGTCGGCCACCAGAACCAGACATTTCTCTTTGAGATTAGCCCGATTTACCCCCTGGGCATTTAGATCCATGTATTCGCTTTAGTTTACCATGATGGACCGTTAAACCAAGCCCTCCCCTCATTATCTTCTCAAACTATGTGAAAATTAGAGTGCAGCGGAAAGCCCTACTCATAACATCCAAAACCACTCCTCTTTAAGATGTCCTAGGCACTAGTCTATAATCAACCCAAAGGCTCTCTCTAGGAAGCTTTCATATCTCCTGAAGCACTTGTGCTACAGGGGCTAGAAAAAGTGATAACATATCCTCCACACCAAGTCGACCTAGAAGAGATCAAATTGGCCTAAGGACACTTATTCAACCTCACATGAAGCCTATAAATAGAAGTAAGTTGAATTTATTTGGAGCACTCCATCTCAAGCAAGTTCGATATCTCTAAGGAAGTTGGGAAGTGTGAATTTTAATCGAGAAGCCAAAGGAAGTGCAAGTTGGGTGGAGTCTAAGGAGAAGAAGAAAAACGAAATTTTGGTGCCTCTCTCTCTCAATTTTGTGCCCTAGATTGCGAGATCGAAGTCTTCCAAGTTTTGTTGATGCCAGGAGCTACCTAATGTCGGAAATTCCCTGATATCAGAAGTTGCTACATAGTCGAAGTTGTTGGAAGAGATGTCAAAGATCTGGAGGCTGACTTGGTGTGGGGAGAAGGTTCGGTCTTTGTCTAGGGTGAAGAGTCTCGAAAAATACTATTGAAAAGAAGAATTTTCTTGACTGGATTTTCCCCTTGAGGGGGGTTTTGCCCTAGCATAGTGCCTACATCTTGTGTCTCTTGTTTTGTGATATTCATACACACAAAATATAGTAATTGTTTAATGAAAGATAAGATAATAAAGAAGTGAAAGAAGCCAACACACTCACAAGTAATTATCAAGGAAGGAAAATCAAACCCTAAATATAACTTCTTTGATTTTCTAACATATTGATGGTTCAATGTTGTCTTCTTTAAGTGCCTTGGCTTCTTTCTAAGAGATAAAAATAAAATAAAAATGTATTCATGAGTCAATGGTCATATTCAGGGCTACCCCTATGCAAGTTGTTGATTTCTAGTAGCAATGGATGTGCTCTAAGCCTCAAAATTTGCAGGGAGGCTAGGACACATGTATTCCAGAATACCCAGAAATCAATTTGGGAAATTCCACTCGGAGACAGTTTTATTAAACTAATTAATTATTTATAATGCATGCCTAAGTATAAACTTAAGAAATTAAAATAATTAAAGGGTATTAATTAAATTGGGTGTGAAACTTCTAGAAGAAGACGAAGATCAAGTCAAAATGATCAGAGCCATTGATTAGAATCTAATTTGGGTCGTTGATTATTGAAAGAGAAGATTATAAGGACTTCGATGGGCATTTGGAAAATACACCAGGCAGATACTCAGCTGCCCAAGAAGATCGATTTTCTCATTGGTTGAAGTTCGACAAGAGAAAATCGAATCAGATGGTGAGTTGCAAGTGAGAGAGAAATCGTATCAGCAATAGAGTGTAGGAAATCACAGGAAGAGGCAGTGCAGAAGAGGGACGCAGATTACCCACGCAAACGCAGTGACACAAGGACAGCACAGTCACTGCATTGAGGGTGATGCAGTGTGGCTAGTGTGAAGGCAGCAGGTCCTCTCAGGTGTCAGAAATTCACTGTGGAGTGGAGAAATTTGTTTGTAAAATTTCTCTTAGTAATTCTTCTTCTATTCTGCTTTCCGTAGATTGTACATGAGATTTTGCTGAAGAATAATAAAAGAAACCCTCATCTGCTACACCAGTTTTCCCACATTGGGTTTTTCTGGGGACAATTGTCCAAAAATAACTGTTAATGTGTTATTGTTGTGCTAGTATTTTCCTTACATTTATTTTTCGCAGTAATTAATTTGTGAAGATTGCGGTGTATGTTTTTCAATATTTTTCGTAGACAACTATGAATAATTTGTTTCAGTAAATTAACAAATAGAAGAAATATTATTAGTTGTTGCAGTAGGATTTGGAATTTCCAGATTTTCACATGGTATCAGAGCATCGACATGAGGCAGGAAAGATCTAGTGCAGAAGAAAAGGGAGAAGCGTAGCACTGCGTAAGCAGCTGCTCAAACTCCCAAGAAGGTTGAGCAATACTTGGGCCAGGAAGGTAAGATTTCGAGGGGGAGTAAATTCTCTGAGAGAGTTGGCAAAGAATCAATCTCCAAACCGAATGGTCGTTAGAGGCAGAGGGAGCAACTGTGGTTCTTTTCTAGAGCAGAGCTCCAGCTAAAATGTAGTATCTTGCAGTAGTGAGTATAGCATTGAGAAGGAGAATAGCATGAAACAACATGGATAGTCAAGATGTATTATAGTCTAGATTGGAAGACGAATTTGCATGTTTGTCAAGTTCAGCGTCCGCTGGTGTTTGGTATATTGATAGCAGGGCTTCAACTCACATGACTGGAGTACGAGAGTACTTCTCTAGCTATCAAGAAGAGCAGATGGACTTCCAGATCACTATGGGAAATAGAACGAAGTGTACTCCAGTAGGGAGAGGTACCATAGAATTTCAGACAGAAGCAATAACTAGCATAAGAGCCACTAATGTGTTGTATATGTCGAGGCTAGGAATGAATCTGATTTCAATGTCCCAATTACAAGACAAGGGGTATGTGTCGATTTTTGGTAGCATCAGATGTGCTCTAGCCATGAAATTTGGTGGAGAGGCTAAGGCACCTGAGATCTCCAAGACCCAGAAATCGTTTGGAGAAATTCCATCTGAATGAAGAGATATTAAACTAATCAATATTTTTAATGGGTTCCTAAGTCTAAGCTTAGGGAAATAAAAATAATGTGTATTTATATAAAATGGGTGAGAAAGTTCTAAGTGACGACAAACAAGCCAGATCTAATCTTAGCCATTGATTAGGGATTTAATCTCAGTCGTTGAATCATCAACAACAAAAGTATAAGAGGAGGCTTGAGGGTCAGTTGGAGATACACCAAGTTGATCAAGAATTCGATTTTTTGGGGTAGGGTTTGTTGAGAAATCGAGTTAGTGATATGTTGCAGTGAGGGGCAGTTCAGCAGAAGGCTCAGAATACATATCAGAGAGGCATAGAAAGTGTCGGAGAAACAACGCAGAGCCTTGGAAGGCTGACACAGAGGCTGAGGAGGCCAGCGTAGGTGACACAGACGGCCAAGAGGCTAACGCAGACGCTAAGGAGGCCAGCGCAGGTGATGTAGAGGGCCAAGAGGTTGACGCAGAGGCAATAGAGGCTGACGTTGGGCTAAAGAGGCAACGCTGAGGAATTTTCATGGGGCAAACTCGGAGCTAAGAGGCAGACACTGAGCTGTAGAGGGTGACGTTGTCCCTAGAGGGCGACGCAGTTCCGAAAGGAAGCTTGGAGCAGCTTTTGTTGTCCAGCTAAGGAACTGTCTAAGTTGTTGTGGAATCAATCATCTAGTTGCTGATCAGCGGGAATATTTGTCTCTGAAGAGATGTACTTCTGCCAAGGAAAATCTCTGAAGGGTGAGCCATTTTTGGCACCCTAGTTGTATTCAGAAATTGCATAATAATAAAACCCTCATATCTGTTGCACTAGTTTTCCCGCATTGGGATTTTCCAAGGACAATTGTCCAAAAATAACAGTGTCCCTTTCATTGTCTCAGTGTATTTCAGTTGTTGATCTGTATATTTGTGAAGGATGCAATTGTGTTTATTCCAATGTTTATATGATTAAATAAATTGTTAATGTAAATAACAAGTAGGAGATAATAAACCAGATATTGCAGTAGGGGTTTCTGATGTGTTAGATTCATAAATTTTCACGGTACAATGTATACTTCATTGGAAGGAAGGTGTATGTCAAACATCCCAGTTGGAAGAAGAATAGACAAATTGGAGCTCGAAGCAACAAATTGTATAGATTACAGCTCAAATCTTCATTGTCATTGATAAGGAGTAATCATAATGGTCAAAAGAAACTGAATGAACTATGGCAAAGGCAAATGGGACACTTACACCATGGAGCACTGAGGATGCTCAAAGAGACTATTACAGGAGTTCCAATCCTCAGTAATGAGCATGATGATGTATGCAGAGGATGCGTACTAGGGAAATACGCTAAAGAAACTTTTCCCAGAAGTGACAACATAGCAAGAGGCGTGTTGGGATTGATACACTCAGATATTTGTGGTCTGATCTCCACAAAAGCTCTTCACGGTGGCGAGTACTTTGTCACCTTTATTAATGATCACTCTATAAAAACCTAGATATATTTCTTAAAGACCAAGGATGAGGTCTTTGATCGGTTTAGAGAGTTTAACGCTCGTAGAAAACATGACAGGGAAAAAAATAAAGGTATTGCGTTCAGATAATGGTGGAGAATATACAAATAAAAACTTCACAGATTTCTGCGCAAAGGAAGGCATCAAAGAGAGTGAACAACTCCATACAATCCACAACAAAATGGAGTAGCGGAGTGGAAGAAGAGAACAATTGTTGGGGCAACAAAGGTTATGTTATATGACCAAGACTTGCCTAGTTTCTTATGGGCGGAGGCATGCAACACAACGGTGCATATCCAGAATAGAACTCCTCACAGAGCATTGGGGAAGAAAACCCCTGAAGGAGCCTTCACAGGGAAGAAGTTGGAGATAAGTCATCTCAGGATATTCGGAAGTGTGGCATATTGTCGCATTCCAGATGAGAAGCATAGTAAGCTGGATCAGGTTGCAGAATAGGGGTACCTCGTAGGGTATAACGAGGTCACCTCAAAAGCATACAGAATCTACATTCCAAGCAGCAAGAAAATTGTAGTAAGACGAGATGCAAAGTTCATGGAAGATAGAGCTTTCAGAAAATCTCGAGAGATGCCAACAGAAGATCAGTCAGCAGATGTTCCATTAGTCCAACAGCAGTAGGGGCAGGCGGAAGAACAAGCAAGAGGACATATATCAGGATTGAGTACCGTAACCAGCACCAATATTTCCTCGAGAATAGGAAATCCAGGTAGTTCTCACAGATGGAACAATAGGAACAGGAGGAGGATTTGATTGAGCCTCCCACCACCAGTGGTAGAACTAGCAGGGAAGTACGACAGACGCTGAGGGATGCAGAGGAGTTTGTCAGAGATCCTAGAGCCGAAAAGAAGCAGCATAGATAGCCTGACAGGGACCAAGCCTTGGCAGCACAGGTTGAAGAACCCTCCAGTTTTCAAGAAGTCGTACAACACCAAGTTTGGGTGGATGCCTGGGAAGCGTACCTAGACCAGAGGATAGATCAGTTGTAGGATTAAGGTGGATCTACAAGATCAAGTACGTTGCAAATGGCAATAGAGAAGTATAAGGCTAGGTTTGTGGCAAAGGGGTATGCATAAAAGGAAGGAATAGACTATGAGGAGACCTTCGCCTCAGTAGCTAGATATACCTCTATTAGATCTGTTATATCCCTAACAGTTCAAATGGGATGGGAGATTCACCAGATGGATGTCAAGACAACATTCTTGAACGAAATGATAGAAGAAGAGGTGTATATAGAACAACCCGAAGGCTTCGAGACTCATGAAAAGAGAACTCATGTATGCAGGGTAAAGAAAGTCATGTATGGGCTCAAGCAGGCACCTAAAGCACGGTATGGTCGGATTGACAATTACTTGCAGCAGTTGGGATTCATCAAGATTGATGTTGATCTCAATCTCTACTGTCTAATGGTGGATAATGAACCACTTGTTCTGGTATTATATGTAGAATTATTTCTAATTGGGTCATCTGGGCTCATAAAGCACTACAAGAAGAATATTGAAGCAAAATTCAACATGACGGATATGGGGTTGATGCATTATTTTTTAGGGTTGGAAGTTTGGCAGAAGAATGGGGTGATCTTCCTTGGGCAAGGAAGATATGCTACAGAGATTCTGAAGAGATTCAAAATGAAGGATTGTCGACCCATGGCTACGCCTATGATCACCAACTGGAAGAAAATAGATTCATTAGAAGACAAGGAAGTGGACCCCACCTTATACAGACAGCTCATTGGGTCGCTCATGTATCTAGTCAACACTAGGCCAGACATTTGTTTCGTTGTCAACACCCTTAGTCAGTTCATGGTGGAACCGAAAAGGGTACATTGAGTAGCAACTAGGCACATTCTTAGATATGTGCGTGGAATAGTGGAATATGGTTTGAAATACACCCGAGGAGATGACGTCAGATTGAGCAGATTCACATATGCATAATAGGCAGGTAGTTCAGTAGACCGGAAAAGTACCTTCAGGTATTGCTTCAGCATTGGATCATGTTAGTTTTAGGTATGTTCTATGCTAGAGAAATTTATTTGAATTTTTACAGTTAGCAATCACATTAGCATTAAGATAAACTGCAGATAGAACACAAATATAAATCGCAGAAGACAAGCCAAGACAAGAGGACACAAGATGTGGCGCTAGCCAAGGACAAACCCCACAATGTGTGGGGAAACTCTTTGATGAAATCTTCTTTTATCTTCAAAGTTCAGCAAAGAAAGAGAGAGAGAGAGAGATAATACATTTACAACAGAAGTCAACACTTTGACTTATCTAGATCTGAGCATAGATCATTTCTTATAATGATGAGATCAGTTGAAGACTTTCTGCTTCAACTGAATCTCCTCACCTATCCATTTCGTTCATTTGTTGCACCTTACCGTGTAGCACCATCATGCTGCATCATGCATCTTCATGCTGCTGATGATCATTGTGTTGCCCATACATCAAGTTGTCCATGACTTCATACCTCATGCTGCTCATGCAACATCATGCTTCATGCTGCCCATGCTGCCCATGATCTCATCATGCTTCATGCTGCCCATGCTAATATGAATCATCATCATCATGTTGCAACATTGAAACACTGTCATCATCCTTAGTTGCTTGCTATGGCTTGCAGCCTAGAAAAGCAGCTAGGCTATAGTTCTGAAATCTATACAGTCCTTTTTTTACTCATGTTGTCACCTACAACAATCTGAATTCATACATTGTCTAGTGTATCCCCTCAACGTTGTCTTGAGACAAAGAGATCTACTTCCTAGAATGGACTGCTCAGAAAACCTGAAGATGATATTGTTGCTCTTCAAGGTCTTCTTCTTCCTAGCTGTGTTGGGAGCTATCCAATGACTGAGTTCTTGGGGCCTAGAACCAGCCCTGTTCCAGGTTTGCAAATTCATACGTGAGAGGGGTTTAGGACTCTTCTAGCCCTCCTAAACCCTTGATTCAATGGTTAATCTTCTTCGCATGATTCTGCCTTTTAACCGAACTCAAGACCAGGTATTTTCTGTGATAACGAGGATAGACAAAGTGATGCCCTAACATAATTCGGATCTACTTCTTATACATGAAAAATTCATAGGTAAAAACCTGAGTTCTGTTCCTCCCAGTATAGCGTATACTTGTACCCAAGGCTCATGTGGATTCTACTTCTTCTTTGACTGCGAGAACAATTGTGCTTCTAATGCCTGCAGCTTCACTTCATGCTGCGGCCAACTGTGCTATTAATGCCTACAGCTCTTACGTGCTATGTTACTACTGCGGCTATCATAACCTTGACTGCGTCTACGTGACAGTGGCTTCATACCTTGACTGTGTGTTAGGGCACAACGTATGAGTGCTCTCCATGTGTTATATGACCAACATATAACATCCTCTATGAATAGCGAATAATATTCTTAATGAACAACGTATACAGTGATCTATGAACAGCGTATAATATCCTTAATGAATAGCGTATACAGTGATCTATGAACAACGTATAATATCCTTAATGAACAGCGTATACAATGACCAATGTATTAAGACAGCATATAATGTCTCCATGATTTACGTATAAGAAGTCTCCATGATCTGTGTATTAGTATCTTCATGACCTGTACATAAGTATCTTTATGACCTGCGACTAGGGCATGTTTGTACTGCGGCTAGGGCATCATACACTAGCATATACTTTCAGCGATTCTCCTTCTCCAAAAACCCAAAGACGTGGAGAGGAGATCACATGAGAAGTGTATCACTAATGACTCCAAATCCTCTCTTATTTATACTAAAAATGTAGAGGTTGAATAGACACGTCGGTTGGGCTTCTGAGCCTACATAAGATGCTGGTTGACTTAACAATTTGTCCATAACATAAATAAATTCATAACTTCATAAATACTTATCAGAATCGGATGATCTTTAGATCAATCCTACATCTCTCGAAGAGAGGGATCCAATAAAAATACCAGCTGCCATAAATAAGTTGACCCACATGGAGTTTGGCCCTAGTTGCCAATTTAACACTCCCTCTCAACTAAGGAGAACTCCATCCATTGATCCATAAGTTTGACTGTACTACCTCTGCCATCAGTGCCCTGCACTGTTCTGCCCAACTCTTCTCTGCTCTGCTCAACTCTATTGGCTCTGTTGGTTCTGCTCAACTCTGTTGGCTCTGCTCTGCTCTGCTCAACTTTGCTGGTTCTGCTCTACTCTGCTCAACTCTGCTGGCTCAACTCTGCTCTGCTCAACTTAGCTCTGCTGAACTATGAAGAAGAAGAATTGATCGAGAATGTCTCATACCATTCTCCACTAACCTAAAGTCATTCTTAGAGTGCGTACCACTCTCACTCGTCCCAGACCAGTGTCAACTGACCCGAAGGCAGCATCATAGTATTGTACAACTCCTACCACTAGTCCCAGACCAATATCGCAGGCTTAGAGAGTGTATCATTGGTCCCAGACTAGTCTCAACCGACCTGAAGTCAGCGTCATAGTATGGTACAACTCCTACCACTGGTCCGAGACCAGTATCACAGGCTTAGAGAGTGTACCACTGGTCCCAAACCAGTCTCAACCGACCCGAAGTCAACGTCATAGTATGTACCACTCTCACTAGTCCCAGAACAATCCTGCACTGACACGAAGTCAGTCTCAAAATATGTACCACTGGTCCTAGACCAGTCTCAACCGACCCGAAGTCAGCGTCATAGTATGGTACAACTCCTACCACTGGTCCCAAACCAGTAACATTGATCCTGTTATCACTCAGGTTGTCCCTAGGCTCCTAGTAGGGATACGGCCGAGGTAACCACAAACCAATATTCTGATTGCAGGTTCTAGCCCACCTGCAATCGGAGAGGGCTCTCTCCTTTTGATTCAACCTTAGTTGATGATTTTAGGCTAGTTTTCTGACTTCAAGGGAGTGTTGTTTGTGATTGGAAAGAAGGTAGGATTCTCGAACAAAGAGGCACGGTAAGGTGTGATAAGTTTCGAACCATTGGGCATGGAGTCACAGGTTGAGGCTTGCGAGCGTTTTCTTGGTCACAAGGGGATACGGAGCAGGATAGCCGCACAGGATACAATCTTCTGTCTGCTGAAAGTACAGAGTGAACATCAGGGATGAAAGGCAAAGGAGAATCATTTCATCATGCTGACAAAGAGGAGAAATGTATGAATGGGATCCAGCAGCAGTTAAGAATTCCGAAGACATGCACTCATATGTGAAAGAAACAGCGTAAACCAGATCATTTAAGAATACAAGCTCATAACTGTTTCTGAAGAAAACATTGAAAAACGCAGATATTGAACTTAAGGTGTAATGAAACAAATCTTAAGCTATTCTTTTTTCCTGCAATTTAGAAAGGCAAAAAGGTGGTAAAAAACATAAAATTAAACAGAGGAGAGGAACACTTATTGGATCATGTAGAAGCACAGGAATTCCGTGATCATTCCTTGGCCAAGAGAAAACATCAAGTAGTT
>APFE030436423.1:0-12054 GCA_000404065.3 Pinus taeda | reverse complement strand
TAAAAAAATGAAAAAAACTTAACTATAGAAATAAATTTTAGTCTTTGATTTATTTATATTACTAAAAATAGTCTAATATTATTGAAATTAAGTCCTTACTATACACTTCATAATTATACCTAATTTAACTCCGTTTAACTAACATGATCACCTATAATAAACTCAAATTTCATACAAATAAAAATTAAAACCAATGTAAGATTTAGTGTTTAAATCCCATGCACATTTAAAAACATTTGAATTTTTCAAGGAGAACAATACAAAAATGTATGAATTTATATGAAAATAAGTTCAAATTCTTAATTTAAATGAATATGTCAACATTTTCAAAAAAAAAAACCTTCAAAAAGGCAGAAGTGCAAAATACCTGGTAAGAGATGGATCTACCAATAGAAATGTTGATATTCATCATTGTTCTTTGAACCTCATGAGCTGGCCAAAACCTTCATAGCGCTTATCTTCAGTTTTTGATCCTCCATGGTCAATTTAAACACCATTTTCTGCACATCGAAATAATGGTTTATGGTTTTTTTTTGGGTTTGGGTAGAATTTGAGATGATGGAGATAATCTTGAGTAGCAGTAATCTAAGAATAACAATAACTTAAGAATATCTTAGTTACCAAAATCATTTGGTTACATAAAAATTACATAATATGAATAGATTTTTACCTCTAAAATTTGCAACTAATAACATTTTCACTAAAGAAACACTTAAAACAACACTAGAATATTACTAGTTGTAGGGCGAGCAAAGTCAGCTTGTTGTAGAAATCAGTCACATCAGGGAAGGTTCTGCGTTCATGTGGGAAGGCCCAGAGGCAAGTAGCAGTATTTGACTAGATCCTGGTTTTAATAAAGTCTGTGGAGCCAAGAAAAAATAAAGACTGTGGAGCCAAGAAAGATATCGATCAGATGTCTGCGGGTTTTCACTTTTACGAGATATCTATAAGTTTTGGGTCTTGGTTCTTGGGTATTGGTTCTTTATGTGGGAACCTAACAAAATAAATGAACTTGGAACTGCATTTCCCAGTTTCTGCTTTCTGGCAGAAAAGCCAATAGGTCTGCTCACCCTGTCAGGCCTTCCTGGGATACTGGAAAAGAAATTCATGAGGAAAACGTAAAAGTGAGAGTATCAAGGGTAGGTAAAAGAAAGCGTTAATGGGTAACGGTACGCCTTCTTTTTGTCATCTGGGGCATTGCTGGTCTGGGCCATATAGAACATAAAGACGGTCACCTTTTCTTTTCTTTTTTTATGATAAACATACTTTTATGTATATTTTTTTAAAACATTAAACACATGTCCTCAAACAATTCAGTCGGGAAGACCTTTGGGTTATAATTTTGCGTTATTACAAATTATTTCATAATTTAATTAAAAATGAAATAATGATACTCTTCCGAGTATTTCGAGTGCAATTAATACAAACAAACGCCACAACGCATTGACTGCGGGGTCCCCACAGAAAAACGCGTAATGGTGTATAGCTTTAATTAAAAAAGCGCATGTAACATACCTCAATAAAAAAAATATTTCACCCCGAGTTAAACACTTGATTTAATGAACTCTAAGAACAAAATGGTTTAATTTGAACTTTAGGATTTACCTTGTAATAAGGTATAATTTCGACAAGAATCTTACCACAGAAAACATTATTGAAACAAAAATTAGTAAATAAAATGTCATTGAAAACTAGAAGATAAAGAGAAATCACTTACCTTTCCAACATAGATTGCCTCTTAATTTTGAAAGATGGTGTTTCAAGTTCCAATAGCAAATATTTGATAGATTTTGAAAAAATACAAGTAGTAGATGAAATTAGATAAACTAAATAAAATAACATTAATTCATGAAAAATATGATAGCTAGTAATATGATGGCTATCTTTCCAAATCTAAATTTGCATCCAAAACTCACAAATTTCAGACATCACCATGTATTAGATGAAAATGGGCTAGACATAAGCTCCCAATTATTCATAACTTTTGGTATAAAATCTTAAACTTTGATGGGAAACTCTAGTGCAGTGCAATTGATGATGTTCAATATCTCTAATGTTTTCTCTCAGAACATCAACTCTGAAATTGTAAAGAAACATTTTGAATTTCATTGACAGTAGCAACAAACTATTGTAGTATTTTTCATTGCCCCCTCAATTGTTCAGGGTATACATCTCATGATGGCAAAAATTCGAATTCGTATTATAACTTCTTATATATATCATCGATTTATAATGACAATTGGAAAATGCCATTGCAAGAGTTTACATGGTAAAAAACCCTCTACATGGTTGAAGACATTGATTATTCATGTAATCTAATAAACGAACATTAAAGAAAATCATTCTTCATTAGAGGGAAAATCGTTATTTTGAAAGAAACTAAATAGGAGGAGGGCACCATCAGGGAAATTTGATCCCTCTTAGCTCATGTTAGATCTGTGCTCAAGATAGATCTATACTCGTTCTAACCAATCCCTTTTTAACTACTTAATATATAGGCTATGATCCCTAAATACATTGATATGTAGTGAGAGTTTATTTCATTCGAGCTGTAAATATAATGAGATACCTAATTGCATTTAGATTCAAAGTTTCCAAGTTATATTTTATTAAGGTAATGCGCTTTTTATATAGGGGAGATATAACAATTTTTGTATATATAAAACTTCATAGGGAAGATATAAGCTTGGTATCATGATTTTTTTTAAAAAGTATAATTGAATAATATATAGATGAAATTGTGATGTCAATATTTATAAATATAATTTTGATATACAAATATAATTTTGAATAATTAAATGGATTCAAACTTCAAAAACCACTTGGGATTATCCACATTGCACAACTTAATTTGTTACTCTAACCAATCCCCTTTGTTATTCAACATTGACTAAAATAGATACAATAAAAAAACCCAAAAATTAGAGCGATGTTTACTTTTTTTTCTAAGTAGAATTAAATAATATCTAGATGAAATTGTAATTTTTCATTATTTATAAAAAAATAATTTTACATATATAAATAGATTCAACACTTTCAACAAAATCACTTGGACTATCCACATTACACATTGCACACCTTAAACTTATTATTCTAACCAATCCTCTTTTTGATCAACATTGACTTAAAAAAAACCCAAAACTTGGAAAAATTAAAGCACACCATATATAATGCATACAATCATTACATTACTAATGAGAAATTTCTAAAGCCATGTGCACCAAAAGTTGAAAGAGATAAAGCATATTGGACTTTCCTACCCTTGTGTGGGAGGAATTTGGAAAGAAAAATGGCTCCAAACTTATTTGTTTTTGTTATTGTCAATTCACATGTTTGTTGCACAAAAAATTCAAGTAATGAAGAACAACTTCATTGAAAATGAACCTGTACAGACATAGATTATGGTACATTAATTCCACTCGAAGTGACCTCCTCCTACTTATACAGATGTCATATCAGATGTAGTCTCTTTGATTCTGACAGAAGGAGACATAAAAATTTGTGGTATGATAGCCTGAACTAAATTGCAAAAGTAGTGGTGTGAGTTTTAGATTTGTAGAGCAAGCTCCTTCTGATAGTTGAGTTCTCTCAGATAGTGTTTCGAGGAGATGTATTCTCCTTGTGCAACGATTCCTGAAAATATGGTGTGTGCAAAAGCAACACTGTCGAGGATTCTGAGTTTTCTATGTGTTGTCCTTCCCCATTTAGAAGCTGAAAAACCTAATTCAATATGCATTGTAATTTTCAAAAATAAAACACAGAGGTAGATTTGATCTGTACTTAATAAACGAGAAGTTGTCCTAATTTTTAGTCAGTACCATATACTTGTAGCTGCATTAGAGTTTCGGGAAAATCATGAAGGCACTAACTTTGGATCAGTAATGGGCTTACAAATTCTCATTTGAACAAATTACATGTTTCATGGAAGGCCTGATTATGGTAGTCTGTTGGACACATAATGCAGTGATAGGGGCCATCACATCTAATTGATGGGAATTGTATGCATTGCCCAGGTGAGGGTCAACTAGCTTTTGGATGCTTCTACACTCAAGCAGAGGATTTGCCTACATTAATTCCATACGTTATGTAATAACCCACAATCGAGTCTTTTCTTATCTTGGAAAAAAATGCTAACCAAGGTAGAGCTAGAAGCCCAGATATATAGAGAATTACACAACCATCCTACTCACACAAATACGAACAATCTGGCACTGATAAGTAGGAATCACATACCCACATCACTAATCTTTGCCGAGAAGAGTCAATTGGAAGGCGACTAGTAATTAGCTCCAGCAGAAGAACACTAATGCCAAAACATCTATTTTCTCATCAACAATCCCATGCATGACATACTTTGGGGCATGATAACTGGAATATAAATGTAACAAACATGAATATTCCTGGTCCACTATGAAGAAAAGTGAAGCCATCCTTATGAAATGAATATCAAGTGTATAAATGTTCCTAGCAAATACTTAAGAAGAAGCAGAACTACTCAACCAAACTTGCCTTCAATAGAAGTTGTTAATATCAGGTGTGTCCATGGCTTCAGTAGCCACTTTGCTAGTCCAAAATCTAAAATATGCAGTTCACCAAAAGAAACCAGGAGACATCTTAAGATCACAAGTTTCATTTAAATTTCTCCTCATCGTAAATGATCATAACTCCAACTCCAAATTTGCAATTAAGTTAGAAGTACATTAACAAATTCCCATTAGAAGGATATGCCAGACTAAAATCCTATCTGAGCTAATCCTCTAAGACAAACATTGTAATATTATTTTAACATAGATTTAATTCTTAATATATTTGCACCAAGAGAGGCAAGGTTCTTAATTTATCCCTGTTGGTGCTTATTAAACAGGGAAAGTTTAATATGAATCTATATTTTTTGGTTCTTAATAGACTGGACAAGGTTAGTTATATTAATTAAATATTATGTGAAAGAAGACAAAGGCATAACAATGGCAATAATCGCAATGTCATTAGGTTTTTTATGCTTGTAAGTGCTTAATAAGGGCACTTAAGATGGCCCTTTCATAGTTATATTTGTTTGGTTATATACAAGAAGTAAAAGGCATAATATTGGTACAATTTGGGTTATAAGTTTTGATGTCTATAATAAAATAGAGGAACCAAAAGGGATAAAGTTACTTCTTGGAAAGGTGGCAATTGTTTCGTTAATTTTTCTATTTGGAGACACTTCTACTGAGGTTGATGAGAAAATTCTTAAAATTGTCCTTGTATTCTTTGCATTCTATGGAAAGGATATTTTGATACATTTTAGTGACTAAACGATGCCTATGCTTTACTCCTGAAAACATGATTTCATTTTCATAGCATTTCCCAACAATTCCTTTTTAATAATTTATTCTCTTTCAACATTACTTATATGCTTTGGAGTAGAGAAATTTGAAAGAGAAGTAACATTCAACCATAGTTATCTTAATTTTTCATTTAATATTATTGCTTTTTTCCCATAGTGATAGGAAACTTGGACATGAATTTGAAAATGTACTAAAATCTGACACTAAAATGCATTTGAATTTCTCCTTCAGCATTACTTTTCCTCGTCATGGCAAGAAATTTAAATAGGCTCTCAAATTTCCATCATAAGGAACCCCTTAAAAGCTAGTCACCTTTAATGAGATAGTCATCCCATAATAAGGATTCCCTTAAACGCTAGTCACCTCTAATGGAATAATCGTTATCTGGGATTCTCATAACAACATTTAAATAGATTTTAGAATATGGTATCATATATGCCCTGGTTTTGTTAGAGAACATTGAAAGGGTCTCAAGGAACAAATGTCCTAAGAATTTAGGAACAAATCAAGCTACTAAGAAGATATAATTATAATGAGCTCCTTTAAAATATGCTTTAATCCATGAAATATTTCAATGATACAAGTGCAAAGCAGGACTAATGGTATCATCCAACCCCTCAGATTCTGCTATCAGCGATCCCTTACTCATAGAATATGGAGGCCTATATGAAAAATGATAGAAGTCTACATGTGGGTAAAGATTCTCAGTGAGTAAAGTGTTGGATGCTTTGATATCTCTTTGAATAATACATTTTTGACAACCTTCATGAAGATAAAGAATACCTTGAGTTGTGCCCAGAGAAACTTTGTACTGGATGTTCTAATCTAGTAGATGAGACTTTGTGCTTGGATAGAACAATCCAAAATAAGACAAAACAAAAGTCATGGATCCATAAACCTAAAATACAATTTGGGCGAGTAATGAATTATGTCAATAATTGTTCTCCTTTTATAATTTCCTATCTCTATACCTTCGTAATTAGAAATATAAATCATAATCTCTACATACCATGAAGAATGATGCTAAGCTTCCATGTGGAAAAAAAAAAACTCAAAAAAGAGGATCCACCTTCAACCCCGAAGCCAATAAGACGAGTTGTGTTAGGATGGCTAATATTCATACTTATCCCAATCTTTTTCAAAAAATCATTCACCCTTTATTCCTATGTTTCATGACCTCTAGTAAGTCGCATGACAACTAGTAGCTCTCCACTATGAAGTGACCCTTTGTATACTTCAACATACCGACCACTGCCTATAAAGTTCTATGTAATTGCTTTTCATGTGAAAATTTCATTTCTTTGATGAATGCTTTAGTCAATCTCAAGTTTTAAGATGATATTGTCCTTGTAAAATTGTAAAAGTACATAAATTAGAATAGATGATTCTTTGCAAGCTTCTTAAACTTTGGGAAAAAGTAAAAAAAGTCACCCATATGTTGTATAAGATGGGGTAAACAAATGGGTATTGTAAATGAAATATAAGCAGTCAAAGGACAATGTGGTGAGGTTAAGCGACAACAATCTATCATAACTTTTTATACCTGAAGAGAAGTTATAGGTAGTAGATTGTAGTTCCTGGAATGTAAGGCATTTCCATGAGGACTTTGTTCTTAAGGGTAATGAAACATTTTCCGAGCTCAGACTTGTCATGGAGAATGAGGAGTCATCATCAATGCTAGGGTTTGATATCAAAGGAGACCAACCTGTAGCAATATTTCTGGGAAAATCTCTTGAAGGAAACTTCATAAGGAAATGAAGTGAGCGGGCTTTCCACAAACATGCAACATCTCACTACATATAAATTAGATTATCTTCATACTGGAGGCTAAGAGTTATTACAAGACCTTCTAGACAAAATCCCACACCGAATAACCTGTAAGTTATGTTTGCTGATTGAAGACAAGCCAAATCTTGAAAGCCATAAGTCATTAAAATATTTCTCGGGTACATTAGGTCATTTTCCTACAATGTCTTTTCCCTGCTAATAACAAAAATTATTTTCTTGTACTTAGTTACGAAAAGTTTGGTGGTAGAAAAAAAATTGACTCTTAAAGGAACATAAAAGATTTTTTTCAATCCATTATGTGTTATGTGCTCTGTTTAGGGATGGATAATTTGATTTTAGACAACAACATAGAATATCAATTCTCAGACATTGGACAATATATATGGATTACACAATATATGATATAAAATGAGATTAAGATATAAATAGATGATTCATCCAGTTCTACTGAAGAAATATATAATCTTTTGTACATGTGAAATGATAATCAATATAATACAACACCTATAGGTATTTTGTAGAGTTGGTTCAAGATACCTCAAGAAGAAACTCCACAGTAACTATGCTCATATTGAGAGGTCCTAGGGTGGTTGACTTGAGAAAAAAATATGTATAATAGAATTTGTGTCTACCATGAAAGAAAACACCAATAAGATAACACAACACTAGCAGGTATTCTGGGAGGGGGGTAAGTTCAGTTCAATATACTTGAATATGAGATGAACACAGTTGTCCTATGTTTAACTCAGAGAAACACTAGGATAATAATTTGAGAAGAAAAAGGTTATATACTTTGTTTATGTATTGTTAAGAAAACATCAAAGATCTTTAGGGGAAGTTGGATTATGATATTCAGTGTACTCATTGTTTATGGGTAACTTGAATCACAACAACAGAACTCCATTGTTAGATGTGATTATTTTAAAAATAAATAGCAGAACATGAACATTTCTTCCGTAAAACTGGATTTGAGCTACATAATTAAATAATTGTGTATTTAAATATAACAAAATTTATAATTAGAATTAGTTGTGGTTAATATTATTGGGTGGTTGACTAGTTCTAAATTAATAGGTATCAATTTAAAAAAGAATAACAAATTACAAAATCTTGCATAATCAGTAAAGAATTGAAGCTTCTGACTTGCAATGGGGATTTCCACAACAAATTCGGTGTAGAAAAACAAACAAAGCAGATAAGAGATTCTGAAGTCAACATAGAACAATATGACTGTTGGCCTAGAGTGTTTTTGGGCTTCCAAACCTGTTAGGACAAAAATCCCAACACCAATAACAACTCCATTCCTAACCAAATCAAATCTCACCAATTTAGATTCTTCTTCATGTCATGCCCACTCCGAGCTAGAACCTCATTCATATCCACCTCGATCGAAGACCTTGCAAACAACATTTCCAAAACTAGATTTCCTATAGAGCATTTGAATAACTTCCCCAACTCTTGAAGGACTCCTCTAGCAGAAATTGGCCGCTATCGATTTACCCACCCCATCTTGTCATGTTTCCCAGCTTCAATCAAGTAAAAACAAATTCAAGGCTGATTCTTGGCTCAAACTTATACGGTTGGAGCTAATTCCCACCTTTCAAAAGTAAGAGGAGCTCCTCTGAGGGAAAGCAATGAATGTATATAATTTTTTTCACATCAGGGAGTGTGTATGTGAAATAGATATATTCTAAACACAAAAGTAGTCTAATGTGAACATATCGTTTGTCATCCAAATAACTCTTATATAATTCAAATTTCATAACTAGACTGTAGGCATGTGGATATGGATACAGAGTGAAACCCAACTTGGATTTTTTTCCATAATAGACGGAAAGCCTTTCCAACAGAAGGGACCCCAGACCAGATCCAATGTCGCCTCCCACAACATGGAAGACCATGAAACCTTACAGGCTTATATAGTGTCTACCAACTTCCGAATTTGATCCAAGCACAAATCCATAATTTCCTCTCCAATGGTATAGTGGCCATGAGAAGAATTGTTGGCAACATCTTCTTTCCACTAATCAACTAGTGTGGGTGAAAAAGTTGTTGATATGTGCTGGTTTGAACTTCATTGATGACAGTTGGGTCTAGATCCCGAAACACGGCACGAGGAACATGATTACCAGCACCTGTCTCATTGAAAAATGTGTTCAATGCATCATCTCCACTGCCAACGATCTTATCACTAGGCATTTTTTCATCAGGCTAAATCTCGTGCTTGAGATAGTAAATCTCCCAATAGGCATTGCTGACTTGAATGTCAACCTGGCCAATGTGGATCGAAATGCACTCCCTCATTGTCACTGGTTGAAAAATAACTTCAAAAAATGACACAGAAACGAGAGAGCTTTGTGAAGACGTATGTGAAGACATCTACATGAAAGCGGAGCAGGAAAAAATAGAAACCTAAATCAAAAGGCCGAATTGCACTATAAAATGACCTAACTGGATAAATAAGAGTTTGTCGAAAAATGGTGAGATTGGAAGGTCGATGACATTTTAATCATCTAACAAGCCATCTAACGGCGGAAACTAGATCCATGAATCACCAGAGGAAAGTTAGCCTAAAAGGGGAATGCCTTAGAGTGTAATTAAAGCAGTTATGACGAATGTTGTACTACGCATTAAGTATCAGTAGATATAAGTTTTTTCTATAATACGAATTATGGGGTTTAAAATAAGGTTTGAATCCTTATCCCACTGTAATATTCATATTAATATATGTATGGTTGTGGAAATGTATTATGAAAATCCATTAGAATTCTACGAGGCCTTGTTTTGAACTTGCAAGATGCATACAACTGTATGGGATCGCTAGTTGTTGGCATTCGCTCCACCTTGGCATTTGTGAGAGTCTTAGGATCAATGACATAGGATTTTCTTTCAGAATCAATGGTAGGTCTGAGGCTTTGCACTTAAGGAAGTAACTACTTCCCCTTCCCTACACCGCTCCAGCTTACTTCTCTCTCTTGCTCAACAAGAGTTAGCTTCGTAGTAGGAGGATTGGTCACGGGGGTTAACGGAGGGAAGAAATATAACATGTACTTTTCATTCAGAGGCTAAATATACAATCCTTTTTATGATTCTTCAATGGTTAAGCCTTTACGTAGTTTTAGCTCCTTTAGCTCAGTGCATTTAGAGATTTTATTGCAATCTATCACTCTTCCTCTGCGCATGGAGTGGTGGCTCGAAACTATGACTTAAAAGTCCTTCTTATGGAGGATTCAAAGCTCTCCCAATCCCTTTTGTTGTAGTTGTCTACTTATGATCAATAATTTTAAGCTTTTAATGTCAGCGAACCATCCTCTTGGGTAGCAAATTCAATTTCTTTTATTCATTTCAGAAATTTTATGTGTAGCCTGTAGGTAATAAGTTGCAGTTGCCTGCACGATTTCATATAGGTTGGTCTTAACTCCTAACTTATTCTTGATTTCTCTTCTATTAATTTTAAGAGTATATATTGTTTTTAATATGTTTTCATATTGTGACTATGATAGGTTCAGATTCTCTAAACCCTTACAAACAAGGATGAGCTATGAATGCCATTTTCAACTTATGTGAGGGTTTCCAAGTTTTAATCATCACTCCATGGTTAATTTTATTTCAGGTTCCAATGAGTCTGAGACCCAACCCTTAGGTTTTTATTTTTTGAAAAAGAAGGTCATACCAACTTCTAAAATATCTAACTCAGAAAATTTGTTTCCCGTACTAGTTGTCAGCCATGTAACTTGAACATTGGAAAAACAATTTTGTAGTTATTTATTATAATTATGTTTTCAAACTTTACAACCTATAATTATTGGAACTAGTGTACATTACATTTTTCTATGGTAATTAAGATTTTACGAACTCCAACCCTATTATAATTTGATATATGGTCCATTTTCTAAACAACTTCCCAGTTGTTGTTTGTATGCTCTCAGATCATGTATCATTGTTGCATATAATTTCTTTTACTACTAGTTTGCTACAAGCCCTACGGGGTTTTGGGTATGTGAACTTTTTCTCCGCTTCCTTTTATTGGTTACTTCCTTTGCAGCCAATGATACTTTATCTTGCTGAAAGCACCTCCGAGAATATAAATTATGATAGGTACAACTTTTAAAAGGAGTTGCATTTTATTCATAGCTATTTGTTGATTCTATGTTGGAATATTTAATAGTGCATCTTGACTTATTTATCTTTGGTTACCCTTGAAGGGTTTAATCTCTTTGTTTATAATGTATTTATGTCTCCATTGTAATTATTCTCTATTATCATTATGTCTCAATTTTATTTTTGTATATTTAGAAGATTTTTCTCAAACCATCAGTAGCATAAATAAAGAAAAACTTAAGTTTTCGCAATAAACGTTGTTTCTCTTTGGTTTTTCTATACACATAGACTAGCAATATTATTACTATTGTTATAAAGTTGGAAATATGATGGGACCTAACTCTAGGACCTATCATTTCTTTTCCACTTTGAATAATAGGGATTCAAGACTATTTCTAACATATAGACTGATGTTTGTTCTGACATGGGACTAACCTAATCCAATAACATATTTTAACCTTTATGCAGTAACAGATTTTAAGTTCCATGAAAGAAAAAAATTACAGAGAAGAATGAAACTTTAATAAATCTGGGAAACAAAAACAATTTCCCAAAACAAGCTTCCATTATTTCCCTCAAGGCTATGTGTTTTCCACGAAAATCATACGGGAATAGAGATTGATCCACCCACCCAATTAGTATAGGTAGTCTCTATAAGAACCCACCCCCCAACCACTTTCACTTCCATAGTCGTTTTCTTTACACGGACCTAACCAGGTCCACCTAGGGCTTATCTAACCACACTAGATATTTCCTAGGGTTTCATAAACCTCACAATTCCAACTTGGAATTCCACTTGCAAACTATCTCAAGGATTCCTTTCTTAGAAGCGTCTTGT
>APFE030436421.1:113456-138685 GCA_000404065.3 Pinus taeda | reverse complement strand
TAGTATTTGCAATAGCGATATTGGTATCAATGAACCAAACTGTAATTGGATGTAAAATCAAGGGATTTTAATTTTGAGATAAGATGATTTAAATAATGATGGTATCACTAGTAATGAATTTCACCAAAATTTCCTTTGGGAAGGAAGAATATATGCCGAGAGATTAAGACTCAAGATGATAATTATGAAATTTTACGATGTACTTAGATGACGAAATGATTGACACCTTGATGAAAACATATTGACGATGATATCATGATATCATGTGTTTGATGTACATATGGTTCTTATAGTGATAAGGTATCTATACGATAAATAGCGATATGCATAGGAATTATAACATTATGTCAAGGTATATTGACATTTTCATGTACTACGTGATGATAAGTATTGAATGTTCAATGCTCATGACGGATACGATATGCATAACGTGGCATATGAATTATGATGTTATAATATGAGGATTATGGACATCTGGTTCATTTATGTAACACATGATATGTCTTGATATAATAATGTAATGGTATAACTGAAGCATGTGATAGTTCCATGCCATGCGTAAGCATGCAGTTCCTTGCAAGAGTTGGCATCTGGATTCTTTCCTATGATACTATGATGGTATGGTTAATGCATTGGATGCATGTTGAGATGTAATGATTCACAAGACTCCACAAATGGGCCGAGAGGGCCCGTTTATTTGATGATCTCGTGCGAGCCCATACACACGAGGGAGAATAAGTAACACCATATGGGCTAGGGACAAAACTCGATCAACACTACATATGTCAGTGGTTCCTTTGTCCTATGTATAACTCTTGATGGATAGCTCTTGAAGAGCTATGGGACCATCTTGAGAAGGCCAAGTTCCTGATGATTCCAGGCTTGGTGCCCGATGATTCCAGGCTTGGTGCCTGATGTTCCAGGCTAGGTGCTTGTTATTGGATTGGGATGCCGAAGTCTGGAAGGGATGTAAAGGACTTCGATGCCTGCGGCTGTGCGCCTTAGTAGTTGTGGAGGGAGTGGGCCAGCTTGCGAGATGCCCGAAGTCATTGAGTACCAGATCGGATGCCTGCCTTGGGGCAGATGAGGTCTGAGTCAGGCGCGAGCCTTGGACTAAGATACAGACTGGGTTAGGTTTGTGCCTGGTGCCGAAAGTGGAAAAAGGACAGAGATTCCTTGAGATTTCCCGGGGTGTTGGGAACTTTCGTTGCCTGCTGGTTATACTAGTTCAGCAGAGGGTGTTGGCAACATGAAGTAAATAAAATAATAAATAATAAGAACTAATAAAAATAATACAAAAAATACTTAACTTCGGGACGAAGTTCCTTAAAGTGGGAGAGTATGTAACATCCCTCCCTTAATAATAAATAATAAATAAAAGAATATAAAAATAATACAAAAAAAAAAATAATAAATTAATAATAAATAAATAATAATGATAATGAATAATAGTAAATAAACCACTTAATAAATAATAAATAATACAAAATAATAGGTAATAATAAAAATAATGAATAATAAATAAATCATAATAAAATAATAAATAAATAAATAGTAATAAAAATAAAAAAAATAGTAATAACCAAAAATAACAAATAAAAATAAATAAAATTATCAAAATTTAGCATGCCGACACATGGAGGGTGGGCATGTGGCATGCAGACACATGGAGGTGTGCATGTGGTTTCCCATCCAATGTTTTTTCTATTTAAGGAATGATGAGGAGGATGGAAAGGGGTCTTATTCTATCATTCTGAGGTTCTGTCTTGATTCTCTTGGGAGAGTATTGAGACTTAGGAATACTGGCAGTAGTCGTTGATTGAGGGCTCGGGGGTGGCCAGTTGTGGCAGAATCCTGCACAACTGAGCCTACGGTTGGGAGGAGAGTCGTCCCCAAATCTTGTTGCGGTAAGCCTACTTCTACCACAGGTAAGCCGAGGTAAGTAATCTTCATAGTTTAAATTCAATGTTAATAAGTTAATTAGATATCTATCTAGGGCTGTTACACACATTTTTAGTTAGTAAGATCACCAACCTTGTCTCTTGAACTTTCCCACTATGATGGACCCTGAAGAACCTCTTGTCATAGTGCATGACACAATTCTAGTGAGCAGTGGTTCCTTCCCTTAGCCATTGTTGAGCACAACTACACCCTCCTCAACAAGCCTTTGTTTTTTAGCCCTTTCAAAAGCCTATCACAAGAAGATTCTTTCATGAGAAAAGTTTGGATTGGATGGATTATTTATAAAATAATATTGCCTTGTCATGAGTGATATTCATTGGCATGTGTACCACCTCAACATGACAAGGGGATGCTCAAGGAATATGTCAAGTAGAAGGAACAAAGAAGCACTTGCTAAGAAGAAGCACAAAGAAGAACCATCATGAGGACATGAAGCAAATCCTAGACCATGAAAGAATGAAGATGATTCATGATGACTCAGAAGGTCCCATATTGATCCAAAACCCTTTGAAAGGTAAATATGAAGTACTTATCAAATCTATCATCAACAATGCTATACATAGCAACAAAGGGAGAAACTTGGCATTGCCACATCATCATGAAGTTCCATGTCATCATTACCAAGTTATGGCTTGTAAAAGTATCATCACATAGTCCAATGTGTCAATGAGTAATACCACATGATGTGGAATGTAATTATGTATTATCAAAAGGAAAATGAAAAAATGTAAATGGGTGGAAGTCCAGGAGTCACATGTGGACCGAAGAGTCATATAGAAGATCAAATTTCATTTAGGAGTCCAAGAAAAATGAGGGAAGCTCAAGAGTGATGGGGATATGAAAGGCCATTTCCCTTGTTATAAATACACCCTCATAAATCAAGCAAGGGGATTTTTGGAGTCATATACTTTGGAGAGACAACATTGGCTTCTTTTGCTTAGAATAGGAGAGAAGATCATTCTTTTGGACAAGCAAGAAGTGACTTAATGCTCCACTATTGGAGCTAGTGTCTCATCATTGTAACTCTGTACTTGGATATTTCATTTGATTATCAAAACCTCATTGGGCCAACACACTTTCATGCATGTATTGTGAATGTTTAAGACAGTTCTTTAAACGTTTGCGGTATGTGTTATGTTAAAATGTACTAAATAAATTGAATACTTCATTGAATTTGGTGCTTATCTTGTTGAATGTGTGTTGTATTTTCTTTAACGATCATTGTGTCAATGTGAAATATTTCACTAGATAACTGATGAATATTTCCTTGCTCTTATGTGCCTCTTTTAGGATATAACTACTATTTTCCTTCTAGAGACTCACGCTTGTCTTCCCTCTCATGAAAGTATCCTTTTACACATTGCAATTGGTGTTTCACAATGTCAACTTAATTTTTGATTTCAAAGACTATGTGTCAATCTCTTATGTTACATAATGGGGCCAAGGAAAACCTTGAGTTATGGTGGTTACTGATGAGCCTTGATATTGCAACAATAATGTTTCAACTCCCAAGGTTACCAACTTTAATTATCAACTTGGGGTTCATACAAACTTAAGATGTATCAACACTATATGTGCGGCATACAATGCATCATTCCTTTGGTTTCATGATGTAATGGAGTGCATGTAATGAAATCAAATCCTAAACTAATTGCAAAAAATGAAATAGTTGAAATGGAAACCTTAACCTATCGCAAGAAATAAAATACAAGGAAAGAAACCTATTATAATTGCATAAAGTAAATATAATAAACTAAATGTCAACCATTAAATTTCAAAGAGTTTAGATACATTAACAAAGTGCATTGGATGTGGAAATCAATAAAATCATCATTGTATTATCCAATTCATAGATTTGTCCATTAACCCAAATCATTGAGATGTTTTGCATGGGTAAAAAAGAAAGTCATAAGTGGTGTTAATTACTCCTCAACCATTGATTTAGAACCTAGGGGACATGATTCAACCATAAGGGAACAAAACCAAGCTTCTTGAGTGAATCTAGGCAAGTATATACATGTTGGAAGGTTTCTATAGGAGATCCTGTAGTTACTATAGGAAATCACAGATTTACTACACAAAACTATAATTCACAGAATGAACAAGAAACTCAAATCCAAATTGGATGGGACAATTTTTTTATTTATTTACTAGGATGTATTAGGTCTCCATTCCAAGTGGAATCACTCAAAAAAACATCTGTTAACCCATGCTAAAAAATAGTAGAAAATTACTAGTCTAATATCTAGAAATTTGAGAACTAGTGAGCTAATAAATCTGTCAAATGCCTAACCTAATCAAGTGAAAATGTAATGGGGTAAATTTTGTTATTAACTAGAATGGTTTTTTGATATAATTAAAGTGGAATAAACTCGATTGAAACTCGTTATAATGCTCTAAAAAATAGCAGAAATTTACTATTATTTGCCACAAAGGACTTCTAGAAATCTAGATTTGGATATAGGAAAACTAATCCAAGTAGCTCAATGATTACTACGACATTCCAAAGCTATTCCAAGGATGAAATGATGCTTATGGTCCTACAAAATAACTTGCTTCAACCATTTAACTCAATCCTACAACAAGAAATCATTAATACTAAATGTAGAAATAGAAAAAACAAGAACAAGAGATGCATGTGAATAAGTGAAAAAAAGAAAAGTAAATGACACAAAAGGGCTTTGAGGCTACTGGGATGGCCAAGCCCAAGGAAACCTAGAGTTCTATGAAGGAAACCAATATTTAGAAGCTAAACATGTCACCAATATTCATTATTTCCATCAATACAATTACATCCCTGCAAAAAAAGAAAGTGGAGCTACAAAAATACGAGTTCTCTCCACAAGAAGACGAAGAAAAATCAACCCCTAAAGGAAATTTCGACTTGGTACTTATAAAAAATGATTAGCAAGCATTTCCCATGAAAGGAGGAAGCTTTTTCCACCAAAATCCATTAATTAGTGGATCCGGTTCTATAGAAATTTCACCTGTAGAACAAAACGATATATACAATGTCCTAAAGCATAATACTTGTTCTACTTCTACAAAACATTAAGCGGAAGCATAATTGAATTCATGAGAAACATAAAGTAGAAACATGCATAAATGATCAAGAGAAATCAATCACATATAACACAGAATATATCACTGGGGAAGGCACCAGCATAAAACCCCAACACTGTATTATCAATCAAGTGGAGATCCTCAACAACATACAAAAAGAATCAGCTCAATAGCTATCTTACTCTCTCTATAATTAGAAGATGAAAATCATGGACTACCTAGGCCTCAATATATAGGCCACAAGCCCTCCAATTTCCTATAATAGATCCTTCTCCATGCAAGGAATACTTACTAGAAATAGTCAAGCATCTGATAGTACATTGTCCCACATCTAATCTCAACTGGGTCTCTGACAGAACTGACATGTAGTAGTTATCCATGAGTGAATTCCCAGTTATCTAAAATAATAGTTGTCACATGCATGCAAACATTAACAAACTATATTTTATTATTTTAACAACTTGCTAAAATAATCTAACTGGACTTGACTAGTTAGAACTAAGTCAAGTGATTCTCTCATTATAGAACTCATACTTATTCCCTCAACCAGTGGAGGAAATTAAGGATAAATTCCTCAATCAGTGGGACAACTCATGTGCATGCTCACAAAGACTTCAAATTCGAATTTCCTTAGCTAATTAACTCAACTGAATTAATTAATTAATATTTCCAACTACTATTAAGACCAAAATTAATTTTACTTCCTATAGATAGACTAGGGACTGTTATAAATAGGAAGGGACACAGAAATGCTATTTTTAGAACTTTTTATTTTTAGCAGTTTCACCTCTCACCCAATGTGGCCGATGACTTCACTGGCTAAACTTCTATTTTTAGACATGCTATTTTTAGCAGGTTTATTTTTAGCACATTCTAAATTTAACATTTTTTGTTACCCATTTTTCAATAGGTTCCCAATACTAGGAGTCTACATTAAATGAGAGGGAACACATTCCTAGATTTTCTCAATCATTGGAGCTCTAGAATCTATGCAATTAATTCAGAATATCTTCTTGATTTATTATTTAATATTGATCCTCCTATAGTAGGGAGCAAGTCCCTAAATTATCTCCTCCTCCAAATCTTCATAATCTGCCCAATATTCTCATAATATTCCACAAAAATAAATAATATTAGGCACAAATATGAAATTATCCATAAACCTTCCTAATGAACATATTAAAGTTAAAAATACATTATCTAATGCAAAAATAGAGGTTTAATGTGTTGAAGGATGGTCAGATGGGCCTTAATTTATGTCTACTTTAGAGGTCTATCATACCCCCTACAGAAAGTGTTGCTCATCCCCTGAGCAACTTAGTGACCTCATTGTGCCTCATTCATGACCCTGGTGGACTCTTTCTTGTGCATTACTCAGTCATTTATCTTAATAATCTTGGTTGTAAGTTCTGCAAGGAAAGGCACAAATATGTAGTTATTCTTTTCACGATTATTTAACAGCCTTTCAAGCAAGAAAATATAACTTTCCTCTTTGCAAGTGAAATATGTTGGCTTGTAAATCCATTTCATTCATATCCTCTCACTTGAAACCTTCATTCCATTTTCACTCATTTTTTCAAAATTGTTCGTGGATAGAAAAATCACAGTGTTTCTTGATACCATTAGCCCACCTTCTTCCCCTTATACAAGATTGTTTCTTGAATATTTTTCAGTTTGGCAAGGTCTTCCACATCATTTTCCAACCTCCTGCTACCTTCCTCCACCATTTTTACATCTCTTAAACTTTCAAAACACCCTTATATGAGAACTAGGACAACCTGTAGTAATTCATGTAGTAACTACATGAAACCCTGTAGTAATTCTTGTCGTAACTACAAGAAACCATGTAGCAGTCTGTTTAAACTTGTTTTGAGCAGAAAATATAGTCTGAGCCTAGGGTATGCCCTCAACTTGACTTCCATGCCTTTCTCCCCTTTCTCTAACATCTTTTAGGCATTGGACAAAAGCTAGAAAGAGATTATATACATCTTGGAAAACTTCTTTTCATCAACGCAGTTTGAATTGTATTTTGATGGTGAATGTATTCTTGCCTTTTGTTGCCTTATTCTTCTATATTGTGGCCTATATGATTTCATAATGGCCTTAGAGTTCTCTATTTTGATTGGGTCTCTCTTAGGCACTTCCATTTTTATTTGTAGCATAATTTGTTCCTTTCTTCCTTCTTGTAGCAGCATTCAGTCTTCCTGTAACAATCATTCCTCCTCTTTCAAGGTTTTCTAACTGTATGGGAATGATGAAAAATGATGTAGAGGGTTTGGAGGATGATTCTATGGCTCAGAGGGAGTAATGTAGGTTTTCGAAAATGGAGACGATGTGCTCTGTGTGTTTTTTCAAGAAATTTTTAGGATGAGACAGAGTGTAGTGTTTGTTCTTGAAAAATATTTTCTTATGAAATGGGATGGATGAATGATGGATAGATAGTGGATATGAAGTGGATGGAGGTTTTGGAGTGCTGTGGTGACTTAGCCTTTGCAAAAATTACCTCTTTTAACTGTTGTCCCCATTTCTCGAAATCATCACCCTTCCTAATTTGGTTTTTCCACATTGCATGGGTGAAGGAGTGAGTTTCAATTAAATAGTTGAAGGTGATTGAGACTGTTGACCCATCCTTAGCTTATAAAACCTCATCTCTCATGCATTGACAACAAATTTATAACTATAATATGCTCATGATAAGAGCTTAAGAATATTGCATACCTGTACCAATGTGATGATTGTTGGAGAGGCATGCATGATGCCAATGAGTGATGATCAATCCATGGTCCTCTGGAGGTGATAATTTCATTTTTTTCTTCTACACATCTTGATAGCTTTGTGATTCTAACCCTCTATCTTCCAGTTACCATGAGCAAGCTATCTCAGTCAAATATGACTTTCTTGGAATGTCAGGCTTAGCCATGGGTGATTTTCACCTTTCCCACACCTTTCACAACTTTCATACCCCTTCCCAACACTTCATTTCAGTTTCCCTACTTTCCTATAGCCTTCAACTAGTTTCCTATAGAAAACCAGGACATCTTGTAGTAAACTAGGACATCGTGTAGTAGTTCTTGTAGTAACTACAGGAAACCCTGTAGCAACTTGTTTAAACCCATATCTCCCAAATGGTATACTGGATTGACCTAAACTTTCCTGAGCATGTTTTCATCATCCTTATGCACCTCCCCATAAACAAAGTTTGGCCATTGGATGCACAAAACTAGAGAAAAAATAAAAATGGTTGTAGGTGATGGAGGTTGATTTACCAAAATTTTTGTACTGGAATTTGTTGAAATTGATTTGGTATGTTACCATCATCCATATGCACCTCGCCATGAAACAAATTTTCACATAGATGTATGAATATGTAGAAAATTTAAAATTGGTTGTAGGTGATGGAGGTCAATTTCTCGAAAGTGTGTACTGAATTTTCTGAATTTTCTTGGGAATGTTACTATCATCCATATTCATCTGCCCCTGAAATGTAACAACCCAAAATAAACATGTAATTAATCAACTAATTAACATCAAGTTCAAACTATGAGTAGCACTTACCTGTGGTTGAAGTCTACTTATCGCAACAAGGTTTTGGGAATGACTCTCCACCCAACGGTAGGCTCAATTGCGCAAAGACTTACTACAACTAGTCACCCCCAAGCTCTCAATCAATGTACTACTTCCAGTGACTCCTCTGCCTTAGAACACTATTCTCCCAAGAGAATGAATGATAGAATCTTTAAATGATGGAATCCTCCCATATTTCTCACCATCTAATAAATAGAACAAACATTGGAAGGGGAACCACATGCACACACTCCATATGTCTACATGCAACTTTATTGCTTTCTTGTTTTATTTCTTTTTGATAGCTTTATTAATTTTTTTACTGTTTTCTTGTTTTATTTCTATTTATTTTTATTTAGAGCTTTAGTATGGTTATTTATTATTTATTACTATTTTATTTTTTATTATTATTTTGTTTTATTCGTTGTTTGTTATTTATATTATTATTATTTATTATTATTAACTTCATGTTTGCCCAACACCCTCTGTTGAACTAGTATAATCAGCAGGCATCGAAAGTTTCACAACGCCCAAGAAATCTCAAGGAATCTCTGTCCTTTTTCCCACTTTCGGCACTAGGCATAAGCTTGACCCAGTCTGTATCCTAGTCCAAGGCTGGCCTCAAGGCTCGTGTCTGACTCAGACCTCATCTGCCCCAAGGCAGGCATCCGGTACAGTACTCAATGATTCCGGGCATCTCGCAAGGCTGGCCTACTCCCTCCACAACTACTAAGGTGCACAACCCCAGGCATCAAAGTCCTTACACCCCCACCAGACTTCAGCATCCCAATCCAATAACAGGAACCTAGCCTAGAACATCAGGCACTTGGCCTCCTCAAGATGGTCCCATGGCCCTACAAGAGCTATTCATCAAGAGCTACACAAGACAAAGGAACCACTGGCATATGTAGTGTTGATTGATATTGTCCCCAGCCCATATGGTGTTATTTATTCTCCTTCATGCGTATGGGCTCGCACGAGATCATCAAATAAATCGACCCATTTGGGGAGTCTTGTGATTCATCACACCTCAACATGCAACCAATGCATTAGCCATATCATCATAGTATCATAGAAAATAATCCACATGCCAAGTCTTGCATGTCATCATGAGAACATTCATCATTGTTAATCGCAACATTGTGAATAATAGCGAATTGCATGCTCATGCATGTCATAAATTTGTATGTAACTATTACATGCTTCACCTCATGAAATACCATCATAGGTTATAACATGAACATATTGCATCAAATATATATCATGACTTCACATAATAAATGAACGACATGTCAATAAACCTCATCTTATAGCATCATAATTCCTATGCCACGTTATGCATATCATATCCATCATGAGTATTAACCATTAAATACCTATCATTACGCAGTAAATGAATATGTCAATCTACCTCGACATAACATCATAATGCCTATGCATATCATAATCATCATAAGTATACAACATCACTATTGTAACAACTATATAAATTCGAACCACATGGGCATTATCACCCTCATACCATCATATCATGAAACATCGTCAATATGAGAAACATCTCAATACTTATCAAATATAGAATAATACTCTATAAGAATTCTTATCATGATTCATTTGAAAAATCAATTTCATTTACTTGTACAAACATTGAATACCAACTATGAAACAAGATTATTCAATGTATCCCTAGGATCTAGGTTATCTTACCTATCTTATTATTGTCATGTTTTCATCAAGTTGTCCATTACTTTTCAATAATCATTTCAACTTCTTTCAACTCGGAAGTTGGTCATTTACACCATCAGTATAATCATCTAAGTACATCGCTAAATTTCACATGAGCCTCATCATATTGAGTCTCAATCTCTCATCATATATTCTTCCTTCCCCAAGGAAATTCTGGTGAAATTACTAGTTATACAATCATTATTTAAATCATCTATCTCAAACTTAAAATCCCTTGGTTTTACATCCATTTACCCTTTGGCTTACCGATTCCGATATCACTATATGAAAACACTAGGTTTTCATGATTTAATTTTATAATTTACTTGCATGAGGGTTTGTTGACCCATGTTGACTTATACATACATCACTTAACAATTATCATTTTCATCCAAAAATATTTTCTTATCTTGTCAAGTTCCTATCTCAATACCATTTGATTGCCTTATTGTAAATTCACCCTTCTTCAAGTTGGACAAAAGACTCTTGCTCATTAAATAGTATCTTTATTTTAGATTTTGAAACAGTTGGAAACACTACTATCATCATTGTCCATGAAAAATTTAAATGTGTGGTGTTATGTGGAAACAACCTCTTTTAACACTATGGGAACAAAGCTTCTTCACATTTTTGAACTATGTAGATCATCACTATGACCATTACCAGTCATGTTTCTCGGTCCACTCATCAATGCCCTTAAAGAACTTTCTTCTTGATAGAACATCCCTTCATTTCCTCCTACCAGATATTCATAGATATATTTTTATTTTTCTCCTAGTCTTAATTTCCTAATATTCCCTGTCTACTAGCTTCAAAAATGGAAACTTCTTCACTTCATTCTATTTTATTAAATTGACTTTAATTTCTCACCTCCAGTCATTGTGGTTTCTTTTCCTCTTCTCTTAAAAGCATAACACTGATATACTTTGGAAATGTTGTTACTATTTCCCAACTTGGGTAATACTTGATAAGTAAATTCATTAAGATGGATACCAAATGTAATCCTCTTACCATTTTCTATTTTAAGACATCAACATAATAAAATTGCCCGATCATACATCTTCTTATCCATAATTCATTCATATAGTTAGTCACCTATGGAAAACTTTACAATATGGCTCTCCCATTAGAGGGAAAATTGTTATAGATGTTGTCATGCACACACTTTATCTTCTCCAATCATTCTATTTATCATACCTTCCAGGTTCCTTAAATGACCACCATTATTATCATGATTCAACTTTATTAGTTGATTGCCAATATTTTCTTCTTTATGTGAATCATCCTTAGATAGACCTTATAGTGATACCTTTAGAGTACCAAGTTATGATTATACCAAACTCTTCCATTATGTTCTAAAATAGGTTACCTCTTCTTACTGATTTCTTACCCTTGTTGTGACACTTCTTCTCAACCACCATAAGTATCTATCTAGCACCAAGTTGGCAATAATCACACAATCTATCATTAGTTATCATCATTATAAAATTTGCAAATTTTTCCTTTCCATTTCTCCTTAGACAACTTTATCCAATATATGCAATTAACCTTGAATCATGAAACCTCATGTAACATTATACTCAATATCGTAACAGTTAATTAAACCAAACTGAAATCATAATGTACAATTTAGAGTTATCATAAAGTTTAAACAATAAAACATGATTTAGATGCTCCATAAAAAAAGTATCTATGTTAGCTAAGTAAGCACTCCTAATTAGTTCACCACTTCTTAATCATCAAGGATTTGTTTTCATTGTTAAAAGATCATATTTAGTGAGTTGTGTTCTTGCAATAATAGACCAGATAAATGCCAAGCAAACTGCTATCACTAAAGGACAATGGGAACATCAATCCAACCCAAATAATTAGTGAATAATATGATCAAAATTCAAGGAATTTTATCTCTGCATTTTTAGATAAGATTGAAACCATAAAATAATGAACAAATGCAAGTGAAAAATGATCATCTAAAGGTAATAAGATATCAGTGTTTATACCATTGTGAATTGGAACAGATTTCACTATTTTAGAGCACTTCAAATGGTGACAATATTACAAATGTCAAAATCAATTATCCAAATACTTCTAATCTCAGAGATGTCAAATACATTGCCACATTTATTGACACTTATCTATAGAAATATAAGAAAAATTGGAACTATTGGAAACATTCAAATTCTTTCATAAGTTAGCTAAAAATCCATATTTTGGAGAAAACATGTTAGTGTCAAGAACCTTAGCAAAATGATGGTAGAGACCTGATGATGAGAAATATACCTGATGTAATATGTAAAAGCCACACAATGTAATGTGTAAGATTGTACATTAAATGATAATAAAAACATACACCACAGGCTACATAAGAGGATATATGCAAGATTTTGAAAGAAGCATGGGAGGGAACACATCGATGAAGATAGAAGGGGAAAAGAATTCAACCTCAAAGATAATTTGAGAGACAAATCCTCCCTATTGTCTGTCTAAAGGAGAAAATATTAGTAACCATATCAATTAGTTTAGGTCACTACTAAATGGCAGGACTGGAGTCAAAAGTTAGCAGTTAGATAATGCGACCACCCTACCCTTCCAACAAGTTGAATAAAGTATTATGACCTCAAATGTGCAAGAAAAACTTCTTGTTTTACTCTAATAAACTAAGAAATCTACAACTAAATTGTTAAATCAGCAAAAGCTTAAACTTCAAATTTATGATTATATGTGTTAAAATAAATTGGACAACGTGCTATAATTTCCTCTTATTTCTGCACTTAAGTTGCATAACTACAAATTAAGTTGGCCTTAAATGCAAGGAAAACACTTGAAAATCAAGGTTTTATTGTTGGTTTTAAGTATTGCTCACATAAATTTGCAACTAAGTTTAGAAAAAAAACAATGATATTCAATGTATTTTTCCTTAAAGAGTCAATAACACAGCTATGTTTTTTTATTTTATTTCACAAAACACTCTACACCTTCGCCTCCTATGATACCATATGTAACAACCCAAATAAACATGTAATTAATCAACTAATTAACATCAAGTTCAATCTATGAGTAACACTTACCTGTGGTTGAAGTCTGCTAACCGCAACAAGGATTTGGGAATGACTCTCCACCCAACCATAGGCTCAATTGCGCAAGGACTTGCTACAACTGGCTACCCCCGAGCCCTCAATCAACGTACTACTGCCAGTGACTCCTCTGTCTTAGAACACTATTCTCCCAAGATAATGAATGATAGAATCTTAGAATGATGGAATCCTCCCATCTTCCTCACCATCTAATAAATAGAACAAACATTGGAAGGGGAATCACATGCACACACTCCATGTGTGCACATGCAATTTTATTGCTTTCTTGTTTTATTTATTTTTTATAGTTTTACTGATTTTTTAACTGTTTTCTTGTTTTATTTCTATTTATTTTTATTTAGAGCTTTAGTATGGTTATTTATTATTTATTACTATTTTATTTTTTTCTATTATTATTTTGTTTTATCGTTGTTTATTATTTATACTATTTATTATTATTATTTTATTATTTATTATTTATTATTAAGGGAGGGACATTACATGAAACATCTTGGAAAATGGATGCATGGTTTTCAAGATACGACAAAAATAATTTTCTTCTCTATGTATTTATGTTTCCTGTTGTAACTGTAGGATCTTCCTATAGTATTTCAGGACAACAAGGAAAATGAGGGGTAAAAGCTTGGGAATGATGAGTGGATGGTGGAAATAGATGAGGGTGATGGATTGGCATGGCCTAGGTAATTCTAGAGCATCTGAGCAAAGGAGGAGAAATTCCAAGTTCAACTTCCTTTGACTAGGCTTTTAATCAACTTTTGTTTTGGTAGCTAACTTCTTTTTGTTCCTTCCAGAGGTTGGAGAACACCTACATTCATGATATATATATATTATTATATTATATATATATATATTATATATATTATCTTCTTTTTTCTTCTAGGCCTACTAGTCGCCTCAATGAGGTTTTCAACTAGTAGGTATGCCTAGGCGCCTCAAAGGAGGCTTTCATCTGGTTTTTTTTTTTTCTTATATTTTTCTTATATTTTTTTCCTATCCTACTCTACTTGAAAAAACAAAATCATTTTCAAGTGTAGGAATACTTCTAATGAAGCCACTTGATATTAGGGGAGTTTTGAAGTCTAAAATGGGCCTCATAAGGAAACTATAAATAATATTAGATTACATCATCAAATTTTAGAGGGAAAAAGAAAAACCTATTTTTTCAACTCGTATTTTCAACTTCTCTCCAAATGGGTTTACTCAAATTTCAAGAAACAACACTCGTTGGATGCAGAATTTGATTTATCATCCAAGGAGTACCCATGTTGCATACTTTTGATAACTCTGATACATGAAAAATGAGAAATACATAAAAAAAAAACGTGATAGCAATCACGTTTTTTCATGTATTTCTCATTTTTCATGTAGTAGGGTCCAATGAAAATATGAAACATGGGTACTCATTGTATGAGGAATCAAATTTTGCATCCAACGAATATTCCTGCTTGAAATTTGAGTAAACATTTAGGGAGATAAGTTAAATATATGAGTTGGAAAAGTAGTTTTATTATTTTATTATTTTTTAAACTTTTTATTTTTTTACTCCAACAATGGTGAATCATCCCCCATGGTTGACCTCATCATCTTGAATCCTATTGGTTCTTATAGAGTTTATTTTGGTTATACATTTTTCTAAGGAGGTCCATTTTAGACCTCAAAATTCCTCTAATGCTTATCTCGATGATAGATAAAATCATGTATGCGCTCGAAACATATTCTTTGACGTGTACTTGAATGTAAGAGACCAAATTATCTGAGTGAGAGGAGATCATGAATTGTTGAAGAAGAGTGTGTTGCTACAAATTAACACTTTTCTGGAACCATATTTCAATATAATTGTGATTCCCCTCGTCCACTTGCTGATTTGGATCATCTTGGATGTCTTCTTCTTCCATGAAATTAAAATCTTCTTTTTTTTTTTTTCTGATTATTCTCTTGAACACATAGAGGATCTAATGGTGAACACGAAGGAAATTTCTCAATCTCTGATTCTAATGTATGATCTTCATCAAGTGAAGCCCATGATCCTTTGATCTACTCATTTGGATCTTCTTCTTCTAGATGTGGTCCTTCAATGACATGAATAGAATCTCTTTTTTGCAACACCTTTCCTAATCTAAGATCAATACCATTTAGCTCAAGAGGAGATGTTTGGAAGTGTTTTACCTCAACATTGTAAGTGGGATGAGATACCTCATTGTGTGGGTTCAGAAATGGTGGTACAAGTAGTTGAGTGGGAGTGGATATTTGAGATGGATGTGTTTGGGGTTGTGGTTGTGGTGGAGGTGGATGGTAGGGATAACATGGAGTTGGGCATGGAGGATAAATATGAAACTATTGAGGATATTGTGGATGGCTCCCATAAGTTCCTTGTCAACCTTGTTGCCAAGATGGGTTTTGGGGTTGAGATGGCCAAGGTTGCCAAGGAAAGGGTGTTTTATAATTACTTTGAGATGGATGTGCATAAGCCTGAAATTGTGTAGTAGGCTCTTGCCTCATATTAGGTTGAATAGGCTTCCATGGTCCTCTTGGAGCTACATAACATAACTGTATTAGAAATTGATTTGCTCCATTGTCCTCTTGGTAAAATTCCTTCAACCTTGGTAATGAGGGGCAATATTTAACATCGAGTGATTCTGCATGGACAACACAAATATCAACATCTTATTTTTGATGATTTTGTATTTTTAACATTTCTAGTTGTTCACTTAGATTGCTAAGAATTTATGTTTTAAAGTTATCAACAAAATTTCCAAGTTTAGTTTGAATTACCGATCTTGATGTTGATTTAATTACTCTTGCCCTTCCGCTTGATATGTGTTTGCATGTTTCACAAATTTATTCAAATGATAATTGGTATACATCTCTTCTACTCATGAGATCAAGGAGATCAATCCACTCATCCCTAATTGTTCTAAGTAAGAGGGTTTTTAGTGTGTCAGATCCTAAATGATGTAGTTTTGTCATCTTAACATTATACATGAACCTCTCTATTAGATCCTCATGTCTCTCGTCTTCTTTTTTATTCATTTTAAATCTTTCTTATTTAATATCATGATCTTTAAATTTTTCTAGAAATATAATTTTTATATCATTCCATGATCTTACTAAATTAGTCTCTAAACTCATGAACCATTTAAAAGCTCTATCCTTCAATGTTGCTAGAAACAATATCAATTTTTGGGTGTTTAATAAGTAACCATAAGATCTACAAACAATTTCAAATTCAAAGAGAAAGGTTTCCGGATCTTTTGACCTTATATCATGGAAGTTTGGAAGAAAAGATGGAGGGTTCTTCATGTGCACAGTAACACTAGCATCTTGAATGGGAAATCCAAGATGATCTTCTTCATTCTCATCATATCCATCCATTTCTTCTAAATTATTTGTCACCTCTTCTTCTTCTACCCACAAAAATGAATGGTGATGTGGCTCTTACTGCACCACGTCATCAAATGCGGGGGTTGGTGTTGGATAAGTACTCTTTTTTTGAATAATAATGCTAATGCAATGAAATTATCTATTTTTTGAAATGAAATATGCCTAATGCAATTTTTTGTTTCTGTAGAAAGTAAAAGAAATGAATCAACTAGGGAAGAAACAATGCATACTTTGACACCTCCCCGACAATGACGCGAAAAAGTGATGGGCCTCGGTATTGCAAAAAGAATGTTGTAACTCCTAAGGCTACCAAATTTAATTATCAACCCAGAGATCATACAAACTTAAGAGGTATCAACACTTGATGTGCAGCATACAATGTGTCCTTCCTTTGTTGTCATGATGTAATGGAGTGCATCTAATGAAATAAAATACTAAACTAATTGCAAAAAATGAAATGCTTGAAATGGAAACCTTAACCTATTGCAAGAAAGGAAATACAAGGAAAGAAACATATTTTAATTGCATAAAGTAAAGGTCATGAACTAAATGTCAACCATTTCATTTCAAAGAGTTTAGATCCATTAACAAAATTATTGGATGTGGAAGTCAAGAAAATCATCATTGTATTATCCAATTCATAAATTTGTCCATTAACCCAAATAGCTGAGATGTTTTGCATGGGTAGAAAGGCAAGTACTAAGTGGTGTTTTTTCCTCAACCATTTATTTATAGCCTAGGGGCCATTATTCAACCCTAACATACCAAAGCCAAGATTGTTGAGTGAATATGGGCAAGTATATACATGTTGGAAGGCTGCTACAAGAGATCCTTGTTACACAGCATTTTGTCACTGTCCCTGTACTCCCCATTCCTTGATTGTTAATTTTAGGTATGTTCTATGCTAGAGCAATTTATTTCAATTTTTACAGTTAGCTCAATATCTTTTCTAGATTAGCAATCACATCAGCAGTAAACTGTAGATAGAACATAAATATAAATCACATAAGACAAGCTAAGACAAGAGGACACAAGATGTGGCGCTAGCCAGAGACAAACCCCAATGTGGGGAAACCCTTGATCAATTATTCTTTTATGTTCTTCAAAGTTCAACAAAGAGAGAGAGATAGTACTTTACAATAGAAGTCAACACTTTAACTTATCTAGATATGAGCATAGATCATCTCCTATCATGATGATGCATGAGATTAGTTGAAGACAATCTACTTCAACTGATTCTCCAAGGTAACGACTTCACCTAACATAGTGTTGTAGCTTGTACTCATGTTGCACCCGTCATTATGCTGCACCTAGTCATTGAGCTGCTCCCATCTACTCCCATCATCATGCTTCCCTTTACTACATGCCCATCATGTTGCATCTTTCATCATCACGCTGTCTCATTCATCATCATGCTGCCCTTTACTAACATGCCCATCATGATACATCTTTCATCATCATGATCTGAGACTGTTCATCCTTATCTTTCCCATTATGTTGAGACTGTAGCCATCATAAACATTATTGCTTATGATCCTTGTCATTGTGACTACATATTAATATGTTGAGCAAGTAAACGGTACTGATATTCAGTCATAGATCCAAATATTGCGCTATTCAAGTATGAGAATCATTGTCATTATGGAAACTCATTCCATCAACATGGTTCTGCAGAGATAGTATGCCGAGAGTGTAGATCCATTTCTTGCAACCCTAATAAATGTAGTTCATTATGTTGAGGTTGTTATAGGGATACCATATTTAGGATCAATGTTGCGGCTACATGCCCTTGATAGAGATTCCCTTGACTGCGGCTACTGCAATTCCTTCCTACGACCTCATTAACCCTTACTCCGGCCACCTGCAGCTCCTTGCAACTCTTCTTTATCACTGCGGCTACCCTCTCCTTGACCGCAACTTCCTTAGTCTTGACTGCAGCTTCATATACCTTGCCTGTGGCTCTTCTATCCCTGCAGGTTCATATACCTTGACTGTAGCTCTTCTATCTCTATGGCTTCATCATTTCTCACTGCGGCTACTATGGCTATGCAAGTTTTGTCATACCTGTATAGTGTATACATGTATCCAAAATTCATGTGGAATTTCAAAGAGGAATGCGAAGTTTTGTATCTTCTTTGACTGCGTGAACATGTCTCCTTTGACTGCATGAACAGGTGTCTCCATTGACTCTATTTAGATTTCCTTTGCTTTTCTCAGCTCTGCTCTGCTTAGCTCTACTTAGCTTTGCTCAGCTCTGCTCAACTCAGCTTTGTTGAACCATGAAGAAGAAGAATTGATCAAGAATGTCTCATACCATTCTCCATTGACCCGAAGTCAGTATCAGAGTTTGTACCACTGGTCCTAGACTAGTCCTATACTGACTCAAAGTTAGTTTCAGAGTATGTACCACTCTCACTGGTCCCAGACTAGTATCATTGATCCTAGATCAATGAAGGTCATCCTAGCATAGGGAGTACGGTAGATACAATGATGCATCCATCAATACTACTATGGTCCCTATCCTCATTTCCCTACTCATTGATCGAATGAGAGGTACTTCCCATGAGTCCCAAACTGCATGGGTAGGATGCCTCGATAGGAGAACTAATCATCCTGTCCACAGAAGAACGAATCATCCTGACCAGTGGATGTCACGGAGAACTAATAATCCTGGTCTACAGGAGAATGAATCATCCTATTCCACAATCACCAAGGAGAACGAATCATCTTGGCCCATAGGAGAACTAATCATCTTGTTCCATAATTGCCACGGATAACGAATCATCCTAGCCCACAGGAGAAATAGTCATCCTGTTCCACAGCCACCATAGAGAATGAATCATATTGGCCCACAGGAGAACTAGTCATCCTGTTCCATATTTGCCACAGAGAATGAATCATCCTGGCCCATAGGAGAACTAATCATCCTATTCAGCGCGCACCACCAGGGGAGGGTGAGTCACCCTGTGGTCGTATGTTTCTCTAATAAGTACCCCAAGCCCCTCAGAGCTCCCAGAGCTCAATGCATCAAAAATAGAGGACCCTTATAATAAGGTCTCTCAACCGATCCAAGTCATTCAAGAAAGTCATAGATTTGACCTTTCCTCAGGGCTTTGTCAAAATGTCTATGACCTGTACATAAGTCTCAATGCGATGGAGCCTCCTTGCAAATCAACTAACCATATCCCAGATAAGGCAGTATTTGATGTCTATCTGCTGGAGTAATAATAAAATACGGGATTCCTCAATAATCGAATCCCACCTCTAGTTGTCATAGAGAATCACAGTGGTATTCATCATGCATACAATCAGCTCACTTAAGATCTTCTACAACCATGTAGATTCATAGGAGATCATACTCGTAGCTATGTATTCGATCTCGATGGTGCTTATAGAAACAAACTTTTGCTTCCTACTTATCCATGATGTCGAAGCAGAATCCAAAGAGCACCAGCACTGAGAAGTGCTCTAGTGATCCTCCACACTACCTTCCCATTCAGCATTCGAATAATCATGCAGTTTCATATTTCCGGCAGTGTATCTCAATCCATGAGAGATTATTCCCTCAAGATATCTCAGAAGATTCTTGGAACCAATCCAGTGGGGCTCAACCAAATATGAGCTCACCATGCTAACTACAAAACATATGTCCGGACAAAGTTCACCAACAACATCAACATGAATTTGTTTATGAAACTCGGAGGCATTTCTCAAATCTGGTCCGACATCACTACCATATAACTTCTGAAAGTTAAGATCCTCGAGGTAGTCAGAGGCTTGCAGTTTATCATTTCACATCTAGAATCCAACTCCCTCTCACTTCTACAAATGAGAGGGTCTGCACTTGTCAGAAATAGGTCATCCTCATAAGGTGTCAGTATGAGAGGTATATCATCCACAACCTTCAAAAAATGGTTTGGATCGACTTCACTATTAGTGAATCTTAGCTTCATCGGACAGCTATCAATCCTGTCATATTAGGTCTGAGGTGTTTTACTCCAAGCCATAGTGAGATTTCTTTCACCTGCATATATGAGATTTCTGATCATGGATCTAAAACTCCTTTGGTTGTTCCAAACCTATGGACCTGCTACATAAGGGGAATGGTCCCCTTGTAAGATTTTCCTTCGGTACATCTCAGACATGTACCTTCACTCTCTTCTTGAATTCAGGCATCCCTGTCACCATTTGAATTACATACCTTCGGTGCTATGTGTCAATGGACATGGTCCCCAGTGGACTTGCTACAACTTGATACAACCTTGAACTCAAGAAAATCTTTGAAAATTTCAAACACGTACCTTTCCATCGATGAGTGCCACCCTGATACCTTTGACTTCCATTGCTGAAATGGACACTAGGTTCTTCTTGCGATCAGGTATATAAAAGAGATTATGTAAATGAATTGAGTTACCCTTATTAAATTGAGGGATCACATTCCCTACACCCCTTTCGAGATAGGTGACATCGACTCCAAGTATAATCCCAGGATTGTTTCCATATCTACCAAATTAGAGAGTGCATCCATCTATCCGATGAAGTGCCTTTAAGAACTACAATCAATAAGCTAGATTCCCAAAGAATCTGAAGAAGAGGGCCAATACAAGATCTTATCATAAACAACATTTGATTCTTCATACCTAGGGTTCCTTGCTTTCTCTGAAGAGTTAGTTGTGTCCTTGATGACTTGCATTACCTTTCATTCCTCTAATCATTAAAGATGTCCCTAGAATGATTGTTATCATCATCAAGTGATGCATCCTCACCAGTTGGACACTCCTACGCCTAATGGCCGAAATTATTTCAACCAAGGCATCTGCCTTTCCTTCCACCCTTAGATCTAGACTTCCCAATGAAGTGATCTTTAGGTAGGCAATCAGAAACTTCCACTGCACCATACTGATAATATTCTCTGCTTTGACTTTACCCTCGGTGAATTTGAAGAGGGACGAGGAATCCATTGATCCTTTTGTCCTTTCCCAACTGTCTTTGGTGATTGCTCTTTCACTCTTGCTTGGGCATTGTCTTCACCTTAGCTTTGATACCATGTTAATTTTAGGTATGTTCTATGCTAGAGAAATTTATTTCAATTTTTACATTTAGCTCAATATCTTTTCCAGATTAGCAATCACATCAGCATTAAAGTAAACTGCAGATAGAGATAGATAGTACATTTAAAGCAGAAGTCAACTAATCTGGAATTTATCCAGGACAAAGAATTAAAGGTATTACAGACTCATGTGCATGTATGTGCCTATGTTACTTTATGCAATGGATCGATAAGATTACAAGATACACAGGCATTGAGGTAGTTAGAGAAAACATAACAGGAAAACATGTAATACAACAAGTTTAATAAGGAGTTCACTCAATGCTCGTGGGCTACGTCTCCTAGTCCAACTCTCTGTGATGGCCTCTCTATTATGTTTTCAAGCAGAGTTTTTTTTTTTACAACAGTGAGCTCAATTCAAGTCTCACTAAACAGATAGAAGTTAGTAGGAATGGAGTGCACAAACTCTCCTTACTGAAATTCGACCCCTAATGGTCACAGTAGTATGACAGGCCTATGCCAAGGAGTTTGCTTAAACCTCTCAAGCCTTTTATGGAGTAAAAAAACTCTCTAACTTTCTCTGGCTTTGTCTGGCTCGATGCTGCCTTCAGGTCAGCTCGACTTCTACTCTCTGTTTTTTGCTCTTAGCTATCTGCCTTCTTGCGTGTTCTCTGCTTCTGTCAGGTCATGGCTTTAAAGCCAGTCTGTTCTTTTGACTGTTTGTTTCTGCTTACCGGCCTTCTGGTTTCCTTAGCTCCGTTCATTCGAATTCCTCTGCTTTGCATCATCATCACTGGGTAATGCCTCGCAGGGAGGTGGCCACTTGTTTCCTAACAAACTGGGTGTCAGATTCCTTAAATCATTTTTGAATGGCTGTTAATTCTATTTGCTTCAAGATTACCCGTGAAACATGAATCATTTGCCAACTCATCATCCACATCAGACTTCAAATCCCCCGTAATCTTTCTTTTTTACTTGTCAAATCTAGTTATTTATCAGGATGCGCCTCAGCTGTGGATCTAGGCCCCCCAAATCCGATGGTCGTCATTCATATTGGGCGGACAAGTTGCACACTGTTTACCCATCTGATGCGAGAAATTGTCTCTCTCATCCGCTAGATACGTGTCACTTGATGTGTGGCATCAGGTAGGATTCAATCAAAACTGCTTACTGCCTCGAGGCCTTTCGATATCCTGCCGGTTTGTGGAATCCCACCTTATAGAACTGAATGTAGTATTTTTCTGCATTTCATAGTGTTTTTGGGTCTGAGCACTTCAGGGCTTTTCTTCAGTAAGGGGGATGCCCTGTGATATGAGATTAGTGCTTTAGCACTAATCGCGTATTAGAAACCACCTCCATTTCTTGATTTGGCCTCTGGTTTACCAGTTTGCGTCAGTGAGCGTTACCATGGGCCAACGGGCTGCACGCTCAACAGAGGGTCCTCATTGCTCCACTCTGGCCACAACTACAACTGTTACGAGGATTCCTTATGATAGCTTTGATTTTTCTAAGACTTGAATCTTTTGGCATAATTTGAAACAGTCATGAAAACTTAGAGAGTGTTTAGGATCCAATTCAGATCACAGCCTTCCCACTGAAAAAGATTTTGGACCACCAAAAGTTGGTTTTCCTCTAAGCATCAATCAAGTGAGGGTATTTCTTTCTTTCTTGCTCAATTTATATCCCTTTCGCACTACTTGGCTTTGAATCTTTGAGCAATCCTGAGGTACTCAACATTTCCTCTACGTGTAGTTCTTACCTTCCTGTCCAGAACTGTATCTTCCTAAAATTCATTAATATATTCAGGCAACAGATCATCAATAGAAGGAAATTGACTCTGCTCTTTGGGATCTTCAATTAATGAAGGTTCAAATAGTCTCAAGCTGTCTACATTAACAATTGAGTAGATGTGCATGTAGCCTGGTAGATCAAGGCAAAAATCATTCTCACCAATTTTTTCAAGTATCTTGAAAGGTCCATACCTTATTGCCTTCAACTTCTTACCTTCACCTTGCATTCTATCTTTGCTAATATATAGCTAGAATTGATCGCCAACTTGAAATCTATGCTCCATCCGATGCTTGTCATGCCTTGCCTTGTACTTGGCTTGGCTCTTTTCCAGCTGTTCCTATACTTCCTGGTGTATCTCTTGGATTTGTTCAATGAACTTGGTTGCCTTGTCCACATCACTCTGTCCATGAAATGTTATTTCTTCAACAAAGACAAAATCCAAGGGAGACCTTGGTGTGAAACAAAAACAGGTCTCAAAAGGAGATCTCTGTGTAGAAGAATGTTTAGCTCGGTTGTAAGCATGCTGCACATAACATAAATGTTCATCCCAAAGTTTGGGATGCTTGCTGCAGTAGCCTCTGAGTAATTGGAGCACTGTCCTATTGACCACTTTTGTTTGGCCATCTGTTTGCGGATGAAAACCTATGCTCTTCTTCAGCCTAGTGTCCATCAATTCCCACAAACTTGACCAAAATTTCCCAACAAATCAGGTATCTCGATCATATATAATGGAAGTGGGTAATCCAAAATGAACCCATACACGCTGAAAGAACAACTTTGCACTTTGTTCAGCTATAATATGTTTGTTACAAGGTATTAAAATACACATTTTGTTGAACATATCCACAACAACATATAAATAGTCATGACCTTTCCTAGATTTAGGCAGTCCTCCAACAAAGTCCATGGAAACACTTTCCCAAGGATGAGATAGAACTGGTAGTGGAGTGTAAAAGCCTAGTTTTCTATTGCTGGGCTTGCTTTTAGTACACATGGTACACCCTCTTACATATCTAGAAACCCTCTCATTCATTTTGGCCAATAACAAAATCTTTGCAGCTGTGCAATTGTTTTAGTTACACCAAAGTGACCTGATATTAGAGAAGTGTATGCTTCTTCAAAAATATTTACTCTTTTAGTTTGTGGAATGCATAGCTTCCCAAAATGATACAAGAGTTGGTCCTTAACATGATAATCCAATTCTTATACTCATTTTCCTTGACTTAAAGTTGCATATACATCTTTAAAATCTATATCTTGAGCATATTGTTCAATGTAGATCTCATGCAATACTAAATTATGCTTAAGTATAGTAGATGCATTTATAATTTGTCTGGACAACATATCTGAAACTTTATCGTGTATGCCCTTTTTATATCTGATGACTAAATGAAACTGTTGTAGAAAACCCATCCATCTATAGTGTCTTGATTGCTGCAACTTAGTTTGGGAGTGTAGATATTGAAGTGGTTGATGATTAGTATGTATAACTATCTCTTTGCCCATTAAGTAATGTTTCCACTTTTTCACACTCTGTACTAATGCATACAATTCTTTATCATATGTGGATAGTTAAATATTGCAGTATTAAATGTCTC
>APFE030436421.1:55136-113436 GCA_000404065.3 Pinus taeda | reverse complement strand
GTTAGAAATAAACTTTCTCCAATATTGTGCTACTCCTAAGAAGCTTCTAACTTCTGTAGCAGATTTGGGTTTAGGCCAGTTTACAATGACTACAACCTTAGAGGGATCTATCTTCAATTCACCTCTCCCCTACTATATGACCCAAATAATTCAAAGATGTTTTTCCAAATTCACATTTTGAGAGTTTAACATAAATATTTTCTCTTTTCAAAACATCTAGAGTCTGCTTAACATGCTTTAAATGTTCCTCCCATGTTTTTCTGAATATAAGAATGTCATCCAGATATATAAAAACAAAATAATCAAAAAAAGGTCTGAGTACATCATTCATTACTCTCATGAAAGTAGTGGGAGCATTAGTTAAGCCAAAAGGCATAACCAACCACTCATACAATCCCTGCTTTGTTTTGAAAGCAGTCTTCCATGCATCTTTCTTTGCAACTTTGACCTGATGATAGCCACTATGCGAGTCTAACTTTGGAAAATAAACAGCTTCCTTCAACTGAAATAGATCATCTATGCAAGGAAGGGGATAACGATTTTTGATCATTATCTTATTCAGTGCTCCGTAATCAATACAAATTATCCATGAGCCATATTTCTTTCTCACCAAAACAATCAGAGACCCACATGGTGATGTGCTAGGTCTGATGAAACCCTTCTTGAGTAGCTCCTGTACCTGCTTCTTGATTTCTGCATTCTCTAAAGCGGACAACCTATACATTCCGATGTTAGGAAATGGAGCATCTTGCTGCAAATTAATATCATGCACTATTTCCTTTTTGGGCGGCAGATCTTTAGGTTCTTGAAACAATATATCATATTCTGAACAACTTTTTCTAAATCAGCTTGCTGTTTAGCATCACAACCCTCAAATACACTAGTTTTATCAGGTTTCTTTTCCTTTACAGCCATCAGTAAAAATTGTTTGCATGAATTTACAATTCGTTTCATTTGTCTTGAGTTTATGAGAATATAATTATTCTTGAGCTTATGAGCCCTTACAATATATTTGATTCCATCTTTAACGAGTAGATACTTGTTCTCATCTCTATAGAAAATAGCTTTTCTATCATACAAGTAAGGACTTCCTAAAACAATTCCACATACATCCAAAGGAACTATATCTAACTCAACCTCATCTACAAATGCTGACCCAAAATAAAACTTAAGTTTACATTGTCTAGTCACTTGTAGCTTTGCTTTATCACATAACAGACCTAATGGATATGGTTTCTTGTGAGGCGTGGTTAGTAATCCCAACTTCTTTACAATTGCTTCAGAAATTAAATTTACTTGTGAGCCACTATCAAACAAAGTAACAATCTTTTGATGATTTGAAATAACTCGAATATGGAAAATCTCATGTCTTTTTCTCTCATTTTCTTCATTATGTGCAAAACTACTAGTAGATGCTTTAGAATTTTTACCTTTTATACCTGTGGTTGTGATTGTTGCTTCATCTTCTAAGTCTAACCCCAGATCCTTTTGAATAGATGTAATAGTCTTCTTCTTCTTGCCCTCGAAATTCTTAGGTTTCAGCTCTGGATGCAGAATCCAGTAGTGTTCATCATCATGCCCATCCTTCTTACACTGAGTGCATGAAGAATTTCTTTTTTGTACAGTGTTTGTCTTCCTCTCTTTCCATTTTTGTTTTCTTTTCTCCTTATTTTTTCTTGCAGTGGGTTTGCATGATCCCCCAACTTTTGGGTTCCCATTCTTACCTCTAGCTTCTAGATGCATAGCCTGAACAGATACCTCATCTATGTTAGTGGGATTAAACATGAGGATAGTGTGCCTCATGTAGCTATGTAGACCACCTATGTACTTCAACAAAGTCTCAGGTCAGTCTAAAGAAATTCCTAGAATCAAAGCTCTTTTCCTAAATTCTTGGGTGCAACCTTGTACACTTTGCCCTTTTAGTTGTCAAAAGTTTGCCAACTCATCATGGCTTGCTACATGTAGGCTAGTGGATAGAATTGCTTTTTAATTGCAGAAACAAATTCACTCCAGATAGAAAGAATCTTACCATGTTTCTTCATGTCAGCTTGTGTCCTACCTTCCCACCATACCAAGGTAGTTCCTCCAAGGCATAGGTTGGCCAGATGAATCTTACTCTTGTTTGAATTAATGCTCTGCACTCTGCAATAAATATCAATCTATCTGATCCAACTATCCATCATCTTTGCATTCAACTGTCCATCATATATTGGTAAATCAAATTTAACATATAATTTAATCAAAGATGTCTTCTTTTCATTTTTAGGGCTATTAGGAGGTATGAGAAATTTTTCTTCTTTCCCTTTGCCTTTAGAGTGGTCATGAAGGAGAGATTCTTCTACTCCTTTGTCTTGTTTGGAGTTTGATGAACCTTCATCTCTATTTTTCTTAAATTCCTTACACATTTCCTCCACCATCGATCTCATGGTCATAAAACTACCCATGAACTGGGGGTCTGATTCCAATGGACTTTCTTCTGACATTTTCCTCTTAGAATAGACTCTTCCAATTTCTAGGTTAGTTTCAACCAAATCTCCTTCTCCTAATTTAAGCTTTGATCTAGTTAGCATTCAACAACAAATTCCAGCACAAGCTTCTCTAACCTTAGTAACCTAGAGCTATAATACCACATGATCTGGAATTTATCCAGGACAAATAATTAATGGTATTATAGACTCATGTGCATGGATGTGCCTATGTTACTTTATGCAATGAATCGATAAGATTGCAAAAGACACAAACATTGAGGAAGTTAGAGAAAACATAACAGGAAAACATGTAAGACAACAAGTTTAATAAGGAGTTCACCCAATGCTCCTGGGCTACGTGTCCTAGTCCAGCTCTTAGTGGTGGCCTCTCTATTATGTTTTCAAGTAGATTTTTTTTACAACAGTGAGCTTAATTCTAGTCTCACTAAATAGATAAAAGTCAGTAGGAATGGAGTGCACAGAATCTCCTTACTTAAATTCGACCTTTGATGGTCACAGTAGTATGATAGGCCTATGCCAAGGAGTTTTCTTGAACCTCTCAAACATTCTATGGAGTACACAGACTCTCTGACTCTCTCTAGAATTTTCTGGCTTGATGCTGCCTTCAGGTCAGATCGAATTCTACTCTCTGTTTTCTGCTCTTAGCTATCTGCCTTCTTGCATGTTCTCTGCTTCTGTCAGGTCATGGATTTAAAGCCAGTCTGTTCTTTTGACTGTTCGTTTCTGCTTCCCAGCCTTTTGGTTTCCTTACCTTTGTCCATTTGAAATCCTCTACTCTGCATCATCATCACTGGGTAACACCTCACAGGGAGGTGGCCACCTGCTTCCTAATGAACTGGGTGTCAGATTCCTTGAATCATTTTTGAATGGTTGTTAATTCTGTTTGCTTCAAGATCGCCCATGCAACATGAATTGCCTGCCAACTCATCATCGACGTTGGACTTCAAATCCCCTGTGATATTGCTTTTTTACTTGTCAAATCTGGTCATTTATTGGGATGCACCTTAGCCGTTGATCTGGCCCCCCGAGATCCAATGGGCGTCATTCATATCAGGCAGACAAGTTGCACGATGTTTACCTATCAGATGCAGGCAGTTTTCTCTCTCATCCACTAGACGCGTGTCGCTCGATGTGTGGCATTGGGAAAGGCTCAGTCAAAACTGCTTACTACCTCAACGCCTTCCGATATCCTGCTGGTTTGTGGAATCCTATGCTACGGAACAGAATGCAGTACATTTCCACATTTCATAGCATTTTCGGGTCTGGGCACTTTAGGGCTTTCCTTCACTGAGGGGGATGCCCTGCGATATGTGATTAGCACTTTAGCGCTAATCGCGTATCAAAAACCACCCCCGTCTCTTCATTTGGCCTCTAGTTTTTCCAGTTTGCGCCAGCGCATGTTACCATGGGTCAACGGTTTGAGCACTTGATTGAGGGTCCTCGTTGCTCCACTCTAGCCACAATTGCAACTGTTACGAGGATTCCTTCTGATAGATTTGATTTTTATAAGACTTGAATCTTTTGGCATAATTTGAAACAATCATGAAAACTTAGAGAGTGTTTAGGATCCAATTTGGATCATCAACATTTTGACTTATTAAGATATGAGCATAGATCATCTCCTATCATGATGATGCATGAGATCAGTTGAAGACATTATGCTTCAACTTATTCTCCAAGGTGATGACTTCACCTAACATAGTGTTGCATCTTGTACTCATGTTGCACCCGTCACTGTGCTGCACCTAGTCACTGAGCTACTCCCATTTGCTCCCATCATCATGCTGGCCTTTACTAACATTCTCATCATGCTGCATCTTTCATCATCATAATGTCTCATTCATCATCATCCTACCCTTTACTAACATGCCCATCATGTTGCATCTTTCATCATCATGATCTGAGACTGTTCATCCTTATCTTTCTCATTATGTTGAGACTGTAACTATCATAAACTTTATTGCTTATGATCCTTGTCATTGTGACTGCATATTAATATGTTAAGCAAGTGAACGGTACTAATATTTAGTCACAGATTCCAATACTGTGCTATTCAAGTATGAGAATCACTGTCATTATGGAAACTCATCCCATCAAAATGGTTCTGCAGAGATAGTATGCTAAGAGTGTAGATCCATTTCTTGCAACCCTAACCAACGTAGTTCATTATGTCGAGGCCGTTACAGGGATACCAACTTTAGGATCAATGTTACAGCTACATTCCCTTGATAAAAATTCCCTTGACTATGGTTATATACATTGATTGCGACTACTGCAACTCCTTCTTGCGGCCTCATTAACCCTTACTATGGCCACCTGCAGCTCCTTGTAGCTCTTACTTATCACTACGACTACCTTCTCCTTGACCTTGAATTCCTTAGTATTTACTGTGGCTTCATATACCTTGACTGCATCTCTTCTATCGCTGCAGCTTTGTCATTCCTCACTGCGACTACTGCGGCTATGTGAGTTTTGTCATACCTGTATAGCGTATACATGTATCTAAAATTCACGTGGAATTTCAAAGAGGAATGTGAAGTTCTGTATCTTATTTGACTACCTGAACAGGTGTCTCCATTGATTGCATTTATATTTCCTCATAAGCCTACAACTTGTTGCGGCTAGGGCATCACTGTGGCTAGGGCATCATCGACTTAGCTCAACGTACTCTTAGTGTCTCTCTCCTTCACCAAAAACCAAAAGACGTGGGGAGGAGGAGATCACATGAAGATTGTATGTCCCAAATGAATTCAAGTCCTCTCTTATTTATACTAAAATGTAGATGATGAATAGACATGACTATTGGGCTTCTGAGCCTACTCAAGTTGTTGGCCGACTTGACAATTTGTCTTATAACACAAATAAATTCATAACTCCATGAATACTTGACAAAATCGGATGATCTTTAGATCAATCCTACACCTCTCGATGAGAGGAATCCAATAAAAATATCAAATTCCATAAATAATATGACCCACATGGAGTTTGGCCCTAATTTCCAATTTTAACACTCCCTCTTAACTTGGGAGAATTCCATTTGCTGATCCATATGTCCAACTATACTATCTCTGCCATCAGTGCCCTGCGCTACTCTCCTTTACACAGTTTAGCTCTGCTCTACTAAGCTTTTCTCAACTCTGATCTACTCAGCTCAGCTCAACTCTGCTAAGCACTACTCTGCTCAACTATGCTCAACTCTGCTTTGCTTAGCTCTGCTCAGCTTTGCTCAGCTCTGCTCAGCTTTGCTCAGCTCTAATCAGCTCATCTCTGCTGAACCATGAAGAAGAAGAATTGATTGAGAATGTCTCATACCATTCTCCACTAACCTAAAGTTAGCCTTAGAGTGTGTACCACTCATCCATACGAGTCCTCTACTGACCTGAAGTTAGTTTCAGAGTATGTATCACTCTCACTAGTCCCATACCAGTATCATTGATCCCAGATCAATGAAGGTCATCCTAGCATAGGGAGTATGGTAGATACAATGATGCATCCATCGGTACTACTATGGTCCCTATCCTCATTTCCCTGCTCATTTATCAGATGAGAGGTACTTCCCATTAGTCCCAGACTGCATGGGTAGGATGCCTTGACAAGAGAACTAATCATCATGTCCACAGGAGAATGAATCATCCTGTCCAGTGGATGCCATGGAGAGCTAATAATCTTGGTCTACAACAGAACGAATCATCCTTTTCCATAATCGCCACAGAGAACGAATCATCCTGGCCCACAAGAGAACTAATCATCTTGTTCCACAATTGCACGGGAGAACAAATCATCCTAGCCCATAGGAGAACTAGTCATCCTATTCCACAGTCTCCACGGGGAATGAATCATCCTAGCCCACAGGAGAAATAGTCATCCTGCTCCATAGTCACCATGGAGAATGAATCATCCTGGCCCATAAGAGAACTAATCATCATGTTCAGCGCGCAACACTAGGGGACAGTGAGTCACCTTGTGGTTTTATGTTGCTCTAGTAAGTACCCCAAACCCCTCAGAGCTCCCATAGCTTAATGCATGAAAATTTCAGGACCCTTATAAGAAGGGATCTCAATGACTCCAAGTCATTCAAGAAAGTCACAGATTTGACCTTTCCCCAGGGTTTTTTCAAAATGTCTGCGACATGTACATCAGTCTCAATGCGATGGAGCTTCCTTGCTCATCGACTAACCATATCCCAGATAAGGCAGTATCTAATGTCTATCTCCTGGAGCAATCATCAAATATGATATTCCTCAATAATTGAATCCCACCTCTGGTTGTCACAGAGAATCATAGTGGTATTCATCATGTGTACAATTAGCTCACTTAAGAGCTTTTGCAACCATGCAGCTTCACACGAGATCATACTTGTAGCTATTATTCGATCTTGACGGTGCTTATAGCAACCGACTTCTGCTTCCTGCTTATCCATGATATCGAAGCAGAATCTAAAGAGAACCAACACTGAGAAGTTCTCTAGTGATCCTCCACACTTCTTGCCCACTCAGCATTCGAATAATCATGCAGTTTCATATTTTTGGTAGTTATCTCAATCCATGAGATATTGTGCCCTAAAGATATATTAGAAGATTCTTGGCACCAATCCAGTGAGGCTCAACCAAATATGAGCTCACCATGCTAATTGCAAAAAACATGTCTGGACAGAAGTTCACCAAGAACATTAATGCGAATGAGTTTATGAAACTAAGAGGAATTTCCCAAATCTGGTCCAACATCACTACCATATAACTTCTGAAAGTTAAGATCCTCGACGTAGTCACAGGCTTGCAGTTTATCATTCCACATCCATAATCCAAATCCCTCTCACTTTTGCAAATGAGAGGGTCTGCACCTGTCAGAAATAGGTCGTCCTCATAAGGTGTCGGTATGAGAGGTCTATCATCCACAACCTTCAAACAATGGTTTGGATCGGCTTCACTGTTAGTGAATCTCAGCTTCATCAGATAGCTATCAATCCTCTCATATTAAGTCCAAGGTGTTTTACTTCAAGCCATAGTGAGCTTTCTTCCTCCTGCATATATGAGATTTCCAATCATGAATCTCAAACTCCTTGGGTTGTTCCAAACCTGTGGACCTGCTACATAAGGGGAATGGTCCCCTTGTAAGATTTTCCTTCGATACAGCTCAGGTATGTACCTTCACACTCTTCTTGAATTCAGGCATCCCTGTCACCATCTAACTTATAGACCTTCAGTGCTATGTGTCAATGGACATGGTCCCCAACAGACTTCCTGCAATTTGATACAACCCTGAACTTAAGAACATCTTTGAAAATTTCAAACACATACCTTTCCATTGATGAGTGCCACCCTGAAACCTTTGACTTCCATTGTTGAAATGGACACTGGGTTCTTCTTGTGATCAGGTACATAAAATATATTCTTTATATGAATTGAGTTACCCTTATTCAATTGAGGGATCGCATTCCCTACACCCCTTCAGGCATAGGTGGCATCAAATCCAAGTATAATCCCACGATTGTTTCCATCTCTACCAAATTTGAGAGTGCATCCGTCTATCCGATGAAGTGCCTTGAAGCACTACTATCAATAAACCAGATTCCCAAAGAATATGAAGAAGAGGGCCACTACAAGATCTTATTAGAAACCACATTTGATTCTTCATACCTAGGGTTCTTTGCTTTCTCTGAAGAGTTGGTCGTGTCCTTGATGACTTGCATTACCTATCATTCCTCTGATCCTTGAAGATGTCACTGGAATTATTGTTATCATCATCAAGTGATGTGTCCCTACCAGTCAGACACTCCTAGACATAATGGCCAAACTTATTTCAACCAAGGCATCTACCTTTCCTTCCACCCTTAGATCTAGACTTCCCAATGAAGTGATCTTTAGGTAGGCAATTAGAAACTTCTGCTGCACCATACTGATAATATTCTCTTCTTTGACTTCACCCTTGGTGAATTTGAAGAGGGATGACGAATCCATTGATCCTTTTGTCCTTTCCCAGCTGCCTTTGGTGATTGCTCTTTCACTCTTACTTGGGAATTGTTTTCACCTCAACTCTGATACCATGTTAATTTTAGGTATGTTCTATGCTAGAGCAATTTCTTTCAATTTTTACAGTTAGCTCAATATATTTTCCAGATTAGCAATCACATCAGCATTAAAGTAAACTACATATAGAACATAAATATAGATAATAGAAGACAAGCGAAGACAAGAGGACACATGATGTGGCGTTATCCAGGGACAAACCCCAATGTGGGGAAACCCTTGATCAATTCTTCTTTTATGTTCTTCAAAGTTCAGCAAAGAGAGAGAGATAGTATATTTACAAAAAAAGTCAACACTTTGAGTTATCTAGATATGAGCATAGATAATCTCCTATCATGATGATTCAAGAGATCAGTTAATGACACTTTTGTTCAACTGATTCTCGAAGGTGACGACTTCACCTAACATAGTATTGCAACTTGTACTCATGTTGCACCTGTCACTATGCTACACCTAGTCACTGAGTTGCTCCCATCTGCTCGCATCATCATGCTACCCTTTACTAAAATTCCCATCATGCTGCATCTTTCATCATCATGCTGTAACATTCATCATCATGTTGCCCTTTATTAACATGCCCATCATGCTGCATCTTTCATTATCATGATCTAAGATTATTCATCCTTATCTTTCTCATTATGTTGAGACTGTAACCATCATAAATGTTACTACTTATGATCCTTGTCATTGTGATTGCATATTAATATGCTGAGAAAGTGAACAATATTGATATTCAATCATAGATTCTAATACTGTGCTATTCAAGTATGAGAATCACTATCAATATGGAAACTCATTCCATCAACATGGTTCTGCAGAGATAGTATGCCGAAAGTGTAGATCCATTTCTTGAAACCCTAACCAATGTAGTTCATTATGTCGAGGTTGTTACAGGGATACCATCTTTAGGAGCAATGTTGCAGCTACATGCCCTTGACAAATATTCCCTTGACTGCGGCTCTATACATTGATTTTGGCTACTCAGCTCCTTCCTGCAGCCTCATTAACCCTTACTGCAACCACCTGCAGCACCATGCAGCTCTTCCTTATCATTGCAGCTACCCTCTCCTTGACCGTGGCTTCCTTTGTCTTGATTGTGGCTTCATATACCTTGATTACAGCTCTTCTATCCCTGCAGATTCATATACCTTGACTGTGGCTCTTCTATCCCTATGGCTTCATCATTCCTCACTACAGCTACTACAACTATGTGAGTTTTGTCATACCTGTATAGCGTATACATGTATCCAAAATTCACGTATAATTTTAGAGAGGAATGTGAACTTTTGTATCTTCTTTGACTGTGTGAACATGTGTCCTTTGACTGTGTGAACGGGTATCTCCATTGACTAGGTTTATATTTCCTCATAAGCCTATGTCTTGCTACGGCTAGGGCATCACTGCGGCTAGGGAATATCTTGCAGCTAAGGGTGTCAGCTACTATGGCTAGGGCATCATCTACTTAGCCCAACATACTCTTAGTGTCTCTCTCCTTCACCAAAAACCCAAAGACATGGAGAGGAGGAGATAAAATGAAGAGTGTATGTCCCAAATGACTTCAAGTCCTCTCCTATTTATACTAAAATGTAGATGGTGAATATACATGACTATTGGGCTTCTGAGCTTGCTCAAGTTGTTGACCGACTCGACAATTTGTCTTATAGCACAAATAAATTCATAACTCCATGAATACTTGATGGAATTAGATGATCTTTAGATCAATCCTATACCTCTCGATGAGAGGGATCCAATAAAAATATCAGCTGCCATAAATAAGATGACCCACATGGAGTTTGGCCCTAGTTGCCAATTTTAACATTGATCCTGGAGGGCCTCTACTGTGAACTCTACATGCTTTCCCTTCATTAAGAAACTCCCTTTGTGCCCCTCTTCATGAGTAGAACAATTCCATTTTGCACCATTTCCCCAAAATCTTCTATTTTTCCTAGTTTACAAGACCGATGCTAATGGCCGTTGTCCTCTTCGCACCAATATGCAGGGATTAACATTGTCCCTAGTGCTAACCAGAGCGGCTGAGATTTGTTTTAGTCACGCCGATCCTCTTATGGAAAGTTTTAAATAAGGATCTGAAGCTTCCAACTACAGAAGCTTCATAATAGAAGTCTGGTAAATGGTTTGGCTGGATGCGGTCAAGGATGTTAGTTTGGGCTGCTTTCCCCTATAAGGATGGAACTGTCTCAAGAGATAAGACCTTCTCCCATGAGAAGAGGATCCATCTCATATCCATTCATGCTATATAAACCTCCCTTCCTCCCAAGCACAAGCTAGTGTTGAAGTGTTAAGGTTGGTGTGCTAGTGCTAATTAAGTTTTGAGTAAACAACAAGCTATTCATAGTTGTAGCTCTCTAGTTGTGTGAGGGAGAAGTGTGAATTTGGTTTAATCTGAAGCCTAAAGGGAAGAGCCTTAAAACTATCATTGTTGAGGCCATCATGGAATGCTAGCAGAAGTGTGTGGGAACGTGTTTTTGTTAGAGGTGAACGACAAAATCAAGACAATGGTTGTAATCTCTTCTTGAATCAACATATATGAAACTATCAATTGATTTCCTACATGATGTGTCACCTTAAATGTTCATGGCTTAATGTTTATTGACTTGTTAAGTAGGTTGAATTATAATTTGTCTATTATCATGGTTGTTGTTTTCTGTTATTTACTTGTTTTAGGTGTTTTAAGAAGGAAACGAGAGATAGCTGGAGTGAGAAAGCAAGTACATCATCAAAGGGGATAAACATACTAAGAGGTAGGACCTCTTAATTGGTTCTAACCTAAGGAAGTGTTCCATAGACTATATCAATTGTGGCTAGACCCATTATCGGGCTAGAGGAATTGTTTGTGTCTGCACTCATAATTTTACTTCACCACAAATTGATGACCATAGTGGGGAGCCAATCATTTTGTTTGTTTGTTTAGGATTTCATGATTTTGTGTGAACTTTTCTGGTTCCGATTTTTCCCTTTGGTTCCATTTATTTTCCTTTGCTTACTGGTCTGAGTTTGAAATTCATAGTAACAAATCTAGTCTCAGCTTTAATTTTTTTTTTTATTTTTTTCTTGGCTTCCTCGCTCTACATGCTTAATTCGTTGATAGTCACGTTGATCAGCATGATATGCTGAGAAACAGTTGTGCTGACCTTCCTCTGGCGCTTGCTGTCAGTTAGGCAGTCGTGCTAATGCTTGTAAGTGAAGATTAGGGTTTGTCCCCAATTTTGGCCAATGTGTTTTTCTCTCATGATTTCGACCCCGTAAGCCTTTTAGACCATTTTCTCCCTGACTATAAAGTTGCATTTCATTTGGTTTTGTTTTCTTGTTTATTTTTCATCTTTCCGCTTGATTTCTTGGGTCATTGGATGGTTAGTGGCACTAGGCCATCTAGATTGTCATTCATTCAGCTGATTGTTAACTCAGTGAATCGAGTTATTGGTGCATTTACTCCTTGCATTTCGTTTGTGGTCCTGTTATGGCTTTGACCTCCATTACAAAAGTTTGAAAATTTTTCGTTTGCTTGTCTAAACATTTCTTTTCTAGAGTCAATCACATTTATTGTCTTGTTTTTGGTAAATTCAGTGTTTCATTAGTCTGAGTGAGTTTCTCTCTTCATGTTTTCATTTGCTTGAGGAGATAATTGTCTCGAACAATTTTTCATTGAAGTGTTGTATGCAAAAGATTCATTTCGTCATTTCATGAAAAAGTATGAAATTCTAGTTTGTTGCATTAGTATGCTACGGTAGTCAGCATCATTAAAGAATAAGACTGCAATGGCATTTGAAAAGAAAAATAACTATTTTTTCGTTTAGAAGGATTGTTAGAAATGTACTTGTTAGGAAATTAGGAATTGGAATGTACTTTTCATTAGTTTATTTTCTCAAAAAGCGAAGTAGTGAAAATTCATTTTGTTTTTAGTTTCTTTGTTGTCTGCATTTGATTGTGTGTTTTCTACCCTATCTAGTGTAGAAAATTCATTGAATTGAAAGGGTCTTGTCCCATTTAGTTGCATTTAGGGTTTTTTAAGTCACATTGCTAAGGCCTAAAAATTGGGACATAACTCAAGATAAACTTTAAAATGAACTCAATTAACCTAAGGAACATTTGAAATCTAATGATCACACCTAGAATTTCTAGGCTAGAGATATGTTCCGACATCTTTAAACCTAGTAGTTGTCATTAGCTTCGGCATTAAACAATGTTAGTACGGATTTTTGATCCCTGTACCATTGAGTACATAACAGGAGACCCCTCTAGGTTGTAATGCTTTATCCATAGGAAGACGAGTCGACCACCTTGCAAATGTGATACACTGAACACAACATTTAGAGATATTTCTTGCCTGTACTTCTTGGTTCGCTAGGAGGTATTCTGTAGTTCACTGTTACCTGGTAATCCTTTTTACCTAGATCATCCAGAGTAGTCATTTGATCTTTTTGACTCATTAAACTTAAAAGATCATTCGAGCACTTGTCCTTTTGAGATCGTTTCCAATCAAAAGCGATAGTCATCTTTGTTTCTTTCTTGACTCTTAAAAAATGAAATAGCACCAGTTTATTTATGCATCTTAATAAATTGATTGACCACGATCTTATAACATCCTATTATTATTTTCTATACCAAATCGTGAGTTTCCCTTAAAAGAAATTTTAAAGCCTTGAAGTTTATTTCTCTCTTTCCTGTTAACTAAGACAAGGTCATTGTGGCTGAACCATCTGGTTCACCTAGTTCCTCTTCCTCTCCTCCATTTGAAAGATTGACTAAGGAGCCATTTCCTGAATTACCAAAGTCACTCGAGGACCAAGGTGTTGAACTTGAAATTTTTCTGAGCATTCAACCTTTGTCGTCATGTCCTCTGCCTACTTTAGATACTGGGTCACCTACTGATTTTGGCCTGGCATCTCTGGACAATTCTATTCAAACTCCTGAGACTTTGCTAACCATTAACGATCAACTTGGACTGGTTATCTATCCTTCAAATCCTTTGTTTGACCCTATTGTGATATCCATGCAGCATCCATATAGTACGTAGATCAACTGGGTGTTCATTTGGAATTATCCCCTCATACTTATTCAGTCATCCATCGTCTTTTGTTCCCAGATATGGAACCTGAAGACGATGCTCCAATCACCTCTCCAGATGAGTCAGAAAGTTTCTACTCCACACATTGTCGAGGAGGAAGAACATCATTTTCCTCCCAAATTTTTCCCCTATACAGGAAGCATTCCTATCAGTGTGTATCAGGAATTTCCGCCTAATTATGTATCCTTGGCACAATTGGTTTCAGGTACACTTAGTGCCTCATCACTTTACCATAACTCTGTTTGGGCATCTGACACCATGCTTACTACAGGTCCGTTCATTGTGAACCTAACCTCTCAACAGGATGCTACCTCAGTCTCAGTGTAACCCACCATTCCTAACCCTCTTGTATCATCTATCCTAGTCACCTGTTCAGTTCAACCGACAGTTTCGAAGAATGTCTCGGTCAGTTCTTCAATCCCTTCGGTCAGTGGCCAAGTTGTGCCACCACTTGGGGGGTAGAATTTGAATGTTTATATGGTGTTAGGCACCACCAATGTCACTGGATCACAGGCTCACATGCTTGGTATGAACCAACCTTCTTATGGCGTTATTCAAAACCCTACTGATCCTGCTAGATCGAGCAATGTATAATACCAACAGGTTCAAAATCCCGTTGGTCCATCTGGGTCAAACAATGTCCAGTATAAGCAGCCTTATGAGGCACAGGTCTAATACCAAACTCCTTACATTACATATGGTTCTCAAGGAATGTTTAATCTCCCTTATGCCCATCGGTCTCGGCAGTACATTCAACCTGACTCATCCACTTTCCAAGGTGGCTATGGCTAGATTCAATTCAAAAAAATTTCGGACACTGTTCAAGTATCCCTGTAACAACAAGGACATCCTCTACAACAACAAGGGAAACCTTTGTTACAGCAAGGGCAACCTTCATTGCATCAATGGCTATCTACACAACAGCAAGGGCAAATGATCATGCAGTAAGGTCAACTCCAACAACCACAGGGGAAACCCTCGCAACCATTGTAGAAACCGTGCAGCAGTAGATGCAGTATTCTCTGTAAACCTCTGAGCCCATGTCCTCACAGGGCCAACCTCTGCAACCCCAGGGATAGCTTTTGTAGCTGCAAGGCCAACCCTTGTAGCAGCAAAACCAACCCAGGCAGCAACAACCTTTATATACATATCAACAGGGTCAACCTTTGCAAGGGAAAGACCAGGGTCAAGTCCTATAGCAGCAGTCCCAAAATTCTAATGTCTTAGGTCAACAAGTCCAGAATCCTTTTGGTCAAGGGTAGCAAGTATAGAACCCTAATGTCCTAGGTCAATAGGTACATAATCCTTTTGGTCAAGGGCAACAGGTACATAATCCCTATGTCCAAGGGACACATGTGTATAATCCTTGTGCCCGGGGGCACCTAGTCCAAAATCCTCTTGTTTAGGGGCAACGGGTTCACCACCCGTATGTTCAGGGACAACAGGTACAATACCCATATGTCCAAGGTCAACAGGCTCAACAACCTCTTAACTCGTACGTTGCTTATCAACAACCTGTGACTGGACAGTTCCAAGGTATTCAAGGTCGAAATCCTCCCTATGGTCAAGGTAACCCACAATGGGGGCAGAATCAAATGCCATATGGCCGAAATCCCCCACTATGGAGCTAAAATCCTTACTAGCAGGGATGGGCTCCTCCGCTTAGACCCACTTATCGACCTCCAATGCCTTTTAATAATCAATTTCCATTCTTGGCCACATTAGAGTTTCCATATGTGTCTCGCCTTACGAATGATCCAATTCTTAATTCTCCATACTGGCCTCCGGTTTCATCCAAGATCCCAAGTTATTATCCGAAATTCGATGGGAAAGAAAAAGAAGATCCCCAAGCCCACGTGATGACATATCACCTCTAGTGCTCTTCAAATTCTCACATTGACGATTCCATTCGTCTCTATCTTTTCCAACAAACCCTCATAGGTGTTGCAGCCAAGTGGTACATCAAGCTTCCTCAAAGTACTTACCATGACTTTAACTCTTTATCCATGTCTTTCCTCACGCATTTCCATCTGCCAGTTTGCTATGAAACTGACACCTATTTTCTCACATCGCTTAAGAAAGATATTGTGACACACATCTCCGATCACATCCATGAATGGAGATATCGATCTCACTAGATCAAATTCGAGATTACTGATAAGTTTCTCACCAAATGGTTCACTAAGTCATTCGTGGCCCCAATTACTTGCGATATGGCTATGGGTGTGTGCATTAATGAAGAACAAGCCCTCACTCGTGCCTAGTATTAGATCCAGTTTACTCTCAGTCTGGCACTTTCTATGAGTTATTACCTGATGCTCCACGACCATCATCCGATCCCATGACATCGAGTCGCAAGCTACACCTCCTGTTGATGGAGTCATTGGTTTAGTGTCCGAGACCCTTGCTAAATCTTCTTCCAAATAGAAGTCGGTCTCAAACACTGTTCCCAATAGTTCTTCTCAAAATCCACCGGGCCCTGGTAAAACCTCAGAGGTCCACGCTGTCCAGTCTACCGCAGCGGACAAATCCTTGAAAGGTAAGAAGAAACACAAAGGCAAGGGTAAAGTTGATGCCGCAAAACAGGGTCCTCCTAAATCCTCCGCCGGTGAGTCTTCACAAAAGAAACCTAAGTATCCCTGCCTCATTTGTGAGGAGGATCACTATACTAAAGATTGTCCTCGATGATCCGAAGTTAGTTGTTTTCTCAAAGGGACCCCAACTGTCCTAAAAGAGCCATTTCCGTCTTAGAAGTCCCAAATGGTAGACCAACCTCAATCCTCTGTTTCCTCAAGATATCAAGTGTTCATGATGAGTACGCCTATTAATGTGGCTACTAGATCAAAAGATTACCAAACTCCTGCTCCGACAGCGGGGAAAGAGAAAGAAGCCACCCCTTTTTCTTCTGCCCTGAGTTCTAGCCCTCTTCATATTGAGTGCCCTAACCCTGATTTCACTATACGGACACCCTCTCGAGGTGTGCTAAGGAAATCCTCATACAATCCCATTGCTCAAGCCACTCAACACTATAATATTGTTGAAGTTTTGGCTCAGGCACCATCAGTTATGTTGGCTCTCGAGGTGCTCCAAAGCTGTCCATCACAGCAGAAACATTTGTTGTCGACTATCGGGGGTATTGATCCCACCGATTCCAATTTGATATGTTTTGATCTAGAAAACCATGTTCCACGTCTGCCTCATCATATTTCCTTTCTCATTCAAGTAATCATCAATGAGAATTCCATCCACAGGACTTTCATTGATGAAGGTACTTCCACTTGCATCATGTCAATCGCATGCTGCAAGGCCATTGGTTCTCTTGCTTTGAACCAATCCCCGAACACTTTGGAAGCTTTTGATGGGCACAATTCACGACCCTTCGGTGTCTTACCTAAGCTTATCATTACTCTGGAGGGAAAAAGGGTACAAGTCGAGGTAGATATTGTTGACACTAATTTGAATTATAATATCCTACTCGGCCGAAGTTGGACCCATGCCATGCATGCTGTAGTCTCCTCCCTATTCCACGTGATTCATTTTTCCCATAAAGGGAATATTATCACTGTCGACTAGCTATCCTTCTTTACCTCTTCCTCCTTAGATGGCAATGTTTTATACATCAAGCACACTGATTCTCCCTATGAGAGTGTGGGGGCAGGTCTTTTTAAAGATTCTATCTTAATGGGAATTTTTCCGCTCCCACCTCCTCATGTTGCCCCTGTCAACATGATCTCGTTCAAATATGACCCTTAGGTCATAACTTCACCAGATCTTGTTGATACCTGGGGGTGAGGTTATGCAACTTAGCCCTGCTGAAATCAATTATGTGGAAATTATTTCGGCCTCAAGTTCCGTATCCTTTGTTTTTTCTATTGTGAAGACCTCTCTCAATACGTATTCTCAATCCCCATGGCTTGGCACCTTGGAATCTCTTGATCCCTTAGCTAAGAATTTTCTTGCTGATGAAGGTATTCTTATCACTAAAAAAAAAAATTCTAAAGTTTTGGACAGCTAGTATGGTTCCAAAGTTTTATGTTAGTCTTTGTCAAGTTATTTTTATTGTTTTGTTTAGGAAGTCTATATCATAGAGTGGAGTCCTGTTCCCATTATCAAATAAGGTCAAAAATTATTGTTTTACTTTTCATTGATCCCACATTATTTCAAAATTGTCATGTGTTAAGGCTGTTTCAAAATTGACATGCGCTACGAAATTTCCTAGGAGTTTTCGTAGCGCAAAACTCAGAAAACACACTATTTGCACTACGAAATTAGGGATTCGTAGTTAGGAGTTTTCGTAGTGAAAAAACCCAGAATTTGCACTGAATGTGCTATGAATCGAGGATTTGTGCCAAATCTTGTCTAGCTATCAAATCCATCAAAACTCGTTAATGTTTTATCATTAGGTGTCAGTCCATGAACCTTTCTTATCACATGCAGCCATTCATTGTCATCATTAGATTCGTTAGGGGTTTTGTCTGCACTCTTTTCAAATTTCAAAAAGGGTAAGTTAAGGTGAATTGGTGTTGGTCTTTTTCATGTTCCTTTCATGCATAAGAGACAATTGGAAAGCTTAGGGATAAAATTCACTATAATTCTTTGAAAGCTCAAGTGAGGCAGTTCTCCGTTTCAACTCCAGCGAGGCAATGTTCAAACTAAGGTAGTGCAAGTTCTTTCAAGTCTCCTTACAGGGGTTTTACAAAAATGTTTGAAGAAAATAAAAATCATAGATCAGGCTGGTGTCTTAGAGCTGAGCCTGAAGGCTTAGATGTTCTCATGAGGAACATAGAGGTTGAATATGCATTCAAGCAGGCGGGCTGCTGGAGGTTCTCTAAAAAGATTTAGGGAGGTCACATTCAAGTAACCAAGGATTTTTCCTTTAATTTCATCAGTTTGAATTCAAAGGTTGGAGTGCTAGAGATACCAGTTTCTCCTGAGGTTATATCTATAGTCATAGGGATTCCTAGAGGCCAGAGCAGATGGTTTAAGAACTTCAAATTTGAAATGGCACCTTGCAAGGAATTTCTGAAGCCAGAATACATAGACTCAAACTTAACCAAATCAGTGCCTAGAAACTATGTAAAAGATTCATATGCAAACTTACTTTCATGCATCCAAAGATATTTTACCTATGAAGGGAGATACCATAAGGTGTACTCTTACCATTTTAAGCTTATATTACATTTCACCTAGAAAAACATCTCTAGACCTTCCTTTTTATCTGTTTCGTAGCTTAGGCAAGATGTTTGATAAGATTCAATTGAAGAAAGAAGCTTGTGAAACCTCATTGTTCCATCATGGTTTCATCAAACTAATTTTTTTACATGAGCTTCAAAAGATAGATAGAGAATGGTCTACTTTCTTGTTTATGACAGGGTTTAGAAATGAAACAGGCCTTAGCCCTAAGGCTAAGGAAATATTTTCATCAGCAGTAAGTCATCAGGAAGAAACAAGATCAAGTAGGTTTGTGAAATTGAAAGCTAGAAAGCAGGTGAAGGCGCCTATGACACCACTAATGGTTCAAGATACCCTCAACAGTCACAGAAGAAGAAAGTTTAGATCAAGGAAGTGGTACAAGAGCAGTCTATTGATAAAACAGTCCAAAGAAGAGTAACTAGAAGTCAATTAGACAAGGAAAAGGAGAAACAATGATTACTGATGAAAGCCCAGCTTCAAAGGGAAGTTTGAATGATCTCCTCCAGGCTATCGACATAGAAGAGTCCCCTTTGGTCCAAGAACATTTATTTGAAGCAGGTAAGAACAAAACAAAAAGAGTTAAATATTCTAAAAAAACTCCAATTTGATGACCAGGTCTCAGAGTTTGTTTTCAATCAAAGAAGAGCCAGAGGTAAGTGAGACAGGGTAGGTAGCAGAGTTCCTTGAAGAGCCTGTGGTTCCATTAGTACAATCATCACTAGTGCACAAAGATGAAAAAAACAAGGCAGTTATCACTCATGAAGAAGAATGTAGCTTTGAGGAGGTCAAAAAGAAATTGGTTTCTGCTAATCTTGAGATCGCCCCAACTCAAGGAAAGGGCAAGGAAACATGCAGTTGAAAAATCAAATTTCAAAAGAGTAAAAGCCAGTTGGGAAGGTGGAAAAGTTCCAAGATATGAAGTAGTGGGTAGTCATGCTCAATATTTTACTTGGATTGTTCCTGCAATAAAGGAGGCAAGATATATCATAAGGATCAATGGTAAATTAAGAAATAAAATCCGGATGATGAAAAGACAAATTGAATATTTTAAGATTCAACTGAGTGAACCTGAAGGACAACCTCAACATAAATGAACCAGACAGTAAGTAAAGAAGTTTTGACACAATTTTCATATGAAACTTACCTTTTTGAAGATTGAAGATTATTTTTGGATGTATAATGTCAATTTCATATGGCTCATTAGCATATGGTGAAACCATTAAAAATCCCAAGGATGACAAAAAACTGTGTGTTTTAGACTCACACAATAGTTTTGTAGTGCGCTACGAAACTGCTGAAGGTGACATATAATGCACAACTGTTTTGTAGCGCACTACGAAACTGTTGTGGTTTCCAGTTTTGTTTTTATGGATCAATATTGAAATGAAAGGGGGATTATTTTGAAATTATGCTGCTACAGAGACATAAGAAGACCACCTAAGAAGTTTTGAAACTTAAACAAGGGCAAATTCAAGAAATGAGAGACATATAGAAATCCCAAACCATGCGCTACGAAAATAGAAGCCATTTCGTAGCTCAGACGGTTTGTCATGCTTCAAGCAGCATTCAAGAGGTTTTTGTCTTGGCACGAGTATAGGAGCAGGGTCTATAGTTAATTCAATGCGTCACATGTGATTAAAGGAGACAATATGGTTAGCAGACTTCGAAGAACCTCCTTGGAGACCATAGCAAAAATACAGGGGCAGTTTCCTAATATCCACAAACAGTCAAAGGAAAAGCAATAAAAGGCCAGCATGGAGTTTAAAGTCATCACTTAAGCCAAAGTTGAAGAGATACAGTTGTCAAAGAACGAGTTTATTTCATAGTCAAGGTTGTTGCCAGCATAATAAGGAGTTACACTCCTCGTTGTATTAGGTCTCTAGGACTATTAGTTAACAACTAATTGTAATTAATATCTTGTTTAAGTATCAATAGCTGTTAGCTCGAGTAAAATTTGAATTCCCCTCATGTTGGAGGAAGGAATCCAAGATTGTAGTGAATTCTATATATGAAAAGAGATGTAATGCACCAAGAGTTGGAAATTTTTGAGAAAAACACTCATATTGTGTCATTGTAGAAGACTGTGTTTTTTATGTAATACAGAGTTTGGCTTTTTTACTTAGGATTCAGAATAGAGTTCAATGCTTTATTGTCTTATGATTGTCCTCATTTCCCCATTTGCAGTGGTATGAATGTATTTTACTTAGAAATCATTGGCAATGCTCTAACTTCCTTCATGCATTTGTAGTTTGTGTTTCCTACATGTTCTTATGTGTTACTGATATATTGAACTCTTGATGCCCTGACTTCCATGATAAGCTAATATTGTTTTCATACTAAACATTTTCTAACTCCATAAGCCCAATGGATGTTTATTGACTATGTTTCAACCATTCATACTCCTTTACTTGTTTCATAGAGTTAGCCATCTAATCTTTTACTAAAATCTTTAACCTAGTGAGAGAGCCCTCTCAGGTTGGGGAGGCTAAGACTCAACCAAAAGTTGGTTTGAAATAGTTACTCGAGGTCTTCCTGATCAACAACCTATCAGGAGAAGGTTTCGTGATAACATTTTGGTGCGTGTGCCAGGAGCTTGAAGGTTACTCATTCCCGAAATCAAGAAGCTGAACTTCTGAAGGTAGTAGGAGCTCAGAAAATTTTTTGAGGTTGCAATCTACCTTGGTGACTCCATGCATTTTCAAAGTTTTAAAGGTGGCTTTGAGAGGGAGATATACATGGAGAAATCCTGACCCAAATCCACCTACTCCCGTGGAAAATCCCAACACTATTTCAAGAAGAAAACAAAGATTTACTGAAACACCAGGTACTCCATCTTATTCAAAATCTTTGCTCTCTGAATTCTTAAGAAGTCCTAAAGACAAAATAGTTGATGATAAAATTCATGAGGTGTTGTTTAGATCAAAAAACAAAGAAGAACTCATTGGTATTATCTTAGATTTGCAAAATGGATGAATTGATACCCAACCTTAGTATCACGAGAAGATAAAGAGGAATTTTGGGAAGTAGTTACTTCTGAGTTATTGTTAGAAAGGGAAGCCTTAGATAAACTAAAAGAAATTGATATTTTTGAAGTCTTGCTAATATCTAAAGCTGGTTTACCTCTTCCAAATTGGAGTACATTTGTCACTAGTTTGTAAAGCCCAAGTAGTCCTCTTCGTATCAGTTCCTCATCTTCTGTTTTTTCTATTCCTAGTGGCTTTCAGAAACCAAGTAGTCCTCCTCATATCAGTTCTTCATCCTCTGTCCATTTTATCCCTGTCACTATTGTTCCTCCTTTAATCATGCATGTACCTGCTAGGTATGCCCCACTTGCACTTCCTGTTGTTTTGCATGATATCCCTAGAAAATATGCTGCAATAATTCCAACATGGGGTGGTGATGAAGAAATCACAGTAGAAGAACATGTAGAAACATTTAATGATTTTTCTAACAAAGAGGAAGTTGATGATGAGGATGTGAAGCTAACATTATTTGCATACACCTTTATTGGTGAAGTTAGAAAATGGTTTAAAGCCCTCATAGCAGGAAGCATTCATAATTGGGTAGAATTTAAAGATAGCTTCCTAAGGAAATGGGGAAATAGAACCAATCTAGTTCAAGCACTTACTGAGTACAACAATCTTAGAAGGGCACCTAATGAAACCATTCAAAATTTCTCAAAGAGATTTAACAATGTGTTTAACTCAATCCTAGCTCGCTTGAAACCTCTAGAATCCTTAGCACAAATGATATATGCTGAAGCATTTGATTCCAATTTTTATCTTATGCATAGAGAGAGAGTCTGCCACACTCGCTGATATGAAGAATGATGCAATAAAGGTGGAAGTAAACATGGTAGCTGCAAAAAAATAAAAAATGGGAAAAGCTAAATTGAATGAAGAAGAGAAACCTTCCTCCTCAACTCTTGAAGATAAGATAGATTCAATGATGAAGACCATGGAGAAGTTGATGGATAGGTTAGCTCTTGGAAACACCTCTGCTCCTCCTGTGCAATAGGAGAATCACTTTAGAAACCCTCAATTTAGGAGACCTAAAAACCAACAAAGACCAAGAGAAAATAGGAATCAACAACCTGATCCTCTAGTGAAACCTCTTTTTCAGCAGAATTTGGTTGATGAAGAAGATGACCCTGAGATTCCTGAAGAATCTATCCATTGTCTTGATGAAGAAATGTCAGGAATTTTCTTGACTAAGGAAGAACATGATGAGTCCAGTTTGACCAAGCAAGGGGAAGATCCTTCAGATTATTTAAAAGGGTATCAACATGCTATCTTTGAAATGCAAAAACAGTACAATCTTAGAAACAGAAATGCACCAATTATTGCAAACAAAATACAGCCCAAGAAGGATGTTTCAAAGGTTGTTAAAGCCAAAAAGGATACCCCAAAGTTTGATGAAGGTAAAAATGATTCTCCACTTGGTAAAAAAGACATTCAACCTCCATCTCCTATCAAAGAAACTGAAAAGCCTATTTTTGTTTTCAACCTTGAGAATGAAATTGCAAAAATCAAAATATCAGTCCCTTTTAGTGAAATTCTCAAGGTAGACAAATACGGAAGCAAGATGGTATAGATGTTAAACTCATAACCAGGAGCTGCCAATATCTTAAATGTGCAAGAAGATAATCCTACTATTTACATGGGTCCAAGGCTAGAAGATGATCAGAATGAAGAGTTTCCTCCTTTCTATGTAAGCATTAGTCTTCATGATATGACCTTACATAATGCTATGTTGGATTTAGGGGCTTCTCATAATCCTATGCCCAAAGTAATTATGGAAAGGTTAGGATTACAGGTAACAAGACCATATAAGGATTTATTTTCTTTTGATTCAAAAAGAGTCCAATGTATTGGTTTGATCAAAGATGTTGTTGTTGGTCTAACACAAATCCTAGCGAAGACAATTGTTATGGACATTTGTGGCTGACATTCCACCAAAGTTTGGGATGTTGTCCTTCAATTCAAAGTCCACAGGTAAGGGCCCCTACTTCTTCATAGGGGTAGCCAAAATCAAAGGCATAATGCAGATGGACCTTACCTATGCCACCATCCCTATTTTTGGTGAGTAAAGGAGATTGTATTGGGAGACCAGAATGGCTTATATGGTAAGCAACAAAGACGAACCTCAAAAATTTCCTATTTATTCATTTGATACTAAACTTGGATTTGCTATTCTTTTCAATGAGCCAGTTGATAGTGGACCAGAAGAGATGAAGAAATAAAATCAGACTCAGAAAATCAGCAAGAATATGGGAAAGAGATGAAGAGATGGTGGACTTTGTACTTTGATGGATTAGCAGGAAAAGAAGAGGCATGAGTTGGAATTTAGATTACAATTCCAAGTGATGAAAGTAAGTTTTACTCTTACAAATTGAACTTTGATTGCACAAATAATATGGCTGAATACGAATCTCTGATTTTGGGCTTAGAATTCTTGTTGAAAATGAAAGCTCAAAATATTTCTATTTTTGGAGATTTTGAATTGGTTATTAGACAAGTGGAGGGTGTATATCAAACAAAGGATGTAATAATGAGAGCATACAAAAATTTAGTTTTAGATATGTTGGAAAATTTTCAAGCATATTCTTTCACTATCAAAACTAGAGACCAAAACTCTATTGCTGATTCTCTTGCTGTTTCAGCAAGTTTTTTTGTCTTTCATATTCATTCTTCTAAAAAGTATGAGGTGGAAGTTCATCATAGACCAGCTATACCATATATTATCACCAATTGGGAAGTCTTTGAAGATGATCAACAGGTAAATAATTTTATTGAATTGAAAGAAGAATTTGAAAGTACTCAAGTGGATCAACAAAACATGATTGTTCAGTCAAAAGAAAATTCTGAAGTCTTACAATTAAAAAACAATTCAATGCCAAAGGGTCTAATCCATCTTGAGAAGTTGTTTGATCAGAATGATGTGTTCAAATCCCCAAAGATACAGGCTAATGAGGAGGAAGTAGAGAGATGAAATTTCGGGACTTCAGTTGTACCTAAAATGATCAAAATTTCAAAGTTTCTTCCAGCTGATATGAAAACCAAATATGTTGAGATGATGAAAGTTTTTTTGATGTTTTTGCTTGGAGTTATGCTGATTTAAAATAGTATGACCCCTCCATTATTCAGCATACTATTCCTATTTAAGAAAATGAGAAGCCTTTCAAACAAAAGTTGAGAAGTATTAATCTTCTTCTTATGCCACTGGTTGAAAATGAAATTAAGAAACTCTTTGATGCTAAAATCATTGTCCCAATCAGATTCTCAAATTGGCTTGCAAATTTGGTTCTAGTGAGAAAGAAGAGTGGAGAAATCGGAATTTGTATTGATTTCAGAAATTTGAATAAGGCTTCATTAAAGGAAAACTATCATCTTCCCAAGATGGATTCAATTCTGCAAATATTGTTGGTTCACAAAGAATGTCTATGCTTGATGGTTTATCAGGGTATAATTAGATTCTTGTGCATCTAGATGATCAGGTGAAGACAACCTTCAAAACACCATGGGGCACATTCATGTACGCTAAGATCCTTTTGGTCTCATGAATGTGGGAGCCACCTTTCAAAGAGCAATGAATATTGATTTTGCTGAAGAGAAGGATAAATCAGTGGTTGTTTATCTTGATGACATCACCATCTTTTCAAAGAAAGAAGAAGATCATTTGAAGCGCCTTGAGAAAATTATGCTAAAATGTAGAAGGTTTGGTATCTCTCTTAATCATACTAAAAGTATATTTTATTTAACATCAGGAAAGATACTTGGTCATATTATTTCTGAAGAAGGAATTAGGATTGATCCTAATAGAGTTAATGCAATTCAAAAGGTAGATCTGCCAAGAAGCAGGAAAGAGATCCAATATTTTCTTGGAAAGGTGAATTTTGTTAGGCGCTTCATTCCTAATTTTGCTAAGATTGTCAAGGATATAACAAGGATTTTAAATAAAGGAGTGGACTTTAAGTGGACAGCTGAAGCAAATAAATCTTTTGAAAAAATCAAGAAGGCACTTACACAAGCACTGGTACTCATTAGTCCAGATTTTTCCAAGGAATTTCTTATTTTTACATTTGCTTGCAAGAATACAATTGCTGGAGTTTTGCTACAAAAAGGAAAACAGGGTATTGAACAACCTATTTCTTTCTTTAGTAGGACATTAGCAAATGTTGAACTAAAGTACAATATTCTAGAAAAGCAAGCTTATGCCTTGGAGAAAGGTATAAAAGATTTCAGAATCTATGTTCTACATTCTCACATTGTGGCATATGTTCCAAGTGCTGTAATAAAAGATATTCTAACACAAGCGGATCCAGATGGTAAAAGGGGAAAATGGATAGCCAAATTCCTAGAATATGATATAGACATCAAACCAACCAAATTGGTGAAGTGTCAAGGCTTGGCAAAGCTAATGACTTAGTCAAATTTGGATTGTCTTGACATAAATCTGAATGCAAAAATCTCAAAACTTTATGAAAATGAGGAAGAATTGGTTCAAATCAATGAATTCTTGGTTTCAAAATGGTATAAGGATGTGGCTTTTGTTCTATAGCATAATAAAGCTCCCGCCATCTAACGAAGTCCAAAGCAAGGTTTATTAAGCTGAAGTCCTTAAGATATTTTGTATATGATAGAAATCTATTTTGGAAAGATGCGAGAGGGATTTTGTTGAATTATCTCCTTGAAGAGGAAGCTAATAACGTGATTGAGGAATTTCATAAAGGAGATTGCGGAGGACACCATTCTTGGAAAGCTACTGCAAATAAGATCCTAAGAGCTAGATATTTTTGGCCAACTATGTTCAGAGACATTTACAATAGGGTGGTTGCATGTCATGAATGTCAAATCTTTGAAGGGAGAAGAAAGCTTATGCCTTTGCCTTTGGTTCCTATATATGTGGACGTGCCTTTCGAGCAATGGGGATTGAATTTTATTAGAGAAACTCATCCTCCTTCATCAGGGTAGCATTGCTAGATTATCACAACAACGAATTACTTCACCAAATGGATAGAGGCGATTCCAACAAGTCAAGATAATGATTCAGTAATTATCTATTTTCTAGAAAATAATATATTATCTAGATTTGGCTACCCAATGAATATTATAACAGATAATGCTCAAGCTTTTAAGTCCAAGAAAATGATTAACTTTTGTCCCCAATATCACATTACTCTTGGACACTCTACTGCTTACTCTCCACAAGGAAATGGCCTTGTTGAATCATCAAACAAGAGCATTGTAAGGATCATCAAAAAGGTGCTATAGGAAAACGAGAAAGCTTGGCATTTAAAATTGAAGTATTCCTTGTGGGCTGATAGGATTTGTACAAAGAGATCAATTGGGACGTCTCCATATGAATTAGTTTACGGTGCTGAAGCTATATTTCCAACATCACTTGGAGTACCGCTAATGAAACTAATTCAAGGACTTGAGGAAGAACCCAATGCCATTCAAAGGAGAATCAATCAGTTGATAGCCTTGTAGAAGAAGAGAAATGAAGTCTATGAGAGTCATCAATATGGTCAGAACAAAACTAAGAGTACATTTGATAAAAGGATCAAAGAAGACAGTTTTCAGATCCAAGACAAAGTGCTAAAATGGGAGGCCAAAATTGTAGAGAAAGGCAAGCATGGTAAGTTTGAGAATCTGTGGAAAGGTCCTTATCGGATTGCTGCTTTTCATGGAAACAACACTTACATTCTTTAGGAAATTGATGGAGGATCATATGATGGAGGACCTATTAATGGCAGGTTCCTAAAGTATTATTGTTGTTGAAGTATTACCAATTTTTCATAACATTGTATATATGCATTTTTATCAGTTTTTTTTTTGCTAATAATGACAAGGTGAAACAGAAGGCTTAAGCCTGAGTTGAAGGCCCAAATAGCTGGAAGGGGATGCTTTTCAATCAAATTTCTGTTTACCATAAGTGGATAAATCACTGGAAATACAGGTTCTTAGTGTAGCACAAGGGCACACTATCCCAAGTGGAGCCACTGTTATCACTAAAAAAAAAAATCTAAAATTTTGGACAACTAGTACGGTTCCAAAGTCAATGTTAGTCTTGGTCAAGTCATTTTTATTGTTATGTTTAGGAAGTCTAGATTATAGAGTGGAGCCTTGTTCCCATTATCAAATAAGGTCAACAACCTTGTTTTACCTATCATTGATCCCACATTATTTCAAAAGTGTCATGTTTTAAGGCTGTTTCAAAATTGACATGTGCTACGGAATTTCCTAGGAGTTTTCGTAGTGCAAAACTCTAAAAATACATTATGTGCGCTACGAAATCGAGGATTCGTAGTTAGGAGTTTTCATAGCGCAAAACCCAAAATTTGCACTGGATGCACTACGAAATCGGGGATTCATGCCAAATCGTGTCTAGCTATCAAATCCATCAAAATCCATTAATGTTTCATCATCAGGTGTCAGTCCATGAACCTTGCTTATCACATGCAACCATTCAATGTCATCATTAGATTCGTTAGGGGTTTTTTCCGCACTCTTTTCAAATTTCAAAAAGGGTAAGGTAAGGTGAATTGGTCTTGGTCTTTTTCGTGTTCCTTTCATGCAAAAGAGACAATTGGAAAGCTCAGGGACGACATTCACCAGAATTATTTGAAAGCTCAATCGAGGCAATTCTCCATTTCAAATCAAGCAAGGTAGTGTTCAAACTAAGGTAGTGCAAGTTCTTTCAAGTCCCCTTGCAGGGGTCTCACAGAAATGTTTGAAGAAAAGAAAAATAATAGATTAAGTTGGTGTCTTAGAGCTGAGCCTGAAGGCTTAGATGTTCTCACGAGGAATAGAGAGGTTGAAGATGCATTCAAGTAGGTGGGCTACTGGAGGTTCTGTGAAAAGCTTCAGGGAGGTCACATTCAGGTAACCAAGGATTTTGCCTTTAATTTCATCGGTTTGAATTCAAAGGTTGGAGTGCTAGAAATACCAGTTTCTCCTGAGGTTATATCTACAGTCACAGATATTCCTAGAGGCCAGGAGAGATGGTTTAAGAACTTCAAATTTGAAATGACATCTTGTAAGGAATTTCTGAAGCTAGAATACATAGATCAGACTTAACAAAATCAGTGCCCAAAAGCTATGTAAAAGATTCATATGCCAACTTACTTTCGTGCATCCAAAGATATTTTACCTGTGAAGGGAGATACTATAAGGTGTACTCTTACCATTTTAAGCTTCTATTACATTTCATTGGAAAGACATCTCTAGACCTTCCTTTTTATCTGTTTCGTAGCTTAGGCAACATGTATGATAAGATTCAATTGAAGAAAGAATCTTGTGAAACCTCGTTGTTCCATCATGGTTTGATCAAATTAATTGTTTTACATGAGCTTCCGAAGATAGGTAGAGAATGGTATGCTTTCTTGTTTATGATAGGCTTTAGAACTGAAACATGCCTTAGCCCTAAGGCTAAGGAAATATCTTCATCAGCAGTAAGTCATCAGGAAGAAACAAGATCAAGCAAGTTTGTGAAATTGAAAGCCAGAAAGTAGGTGAAGGATCCTATGACACTACTAATGGTTCAAGATACCCCTCAATAGTCACAAAAGAGGAAAGTTCAGATCAGGGAAGTGGTACAAGAGTAGTCTATTGATAAAATAGTCCAAAGAAGAGTAACCAGAAGTCAATTAGCCAAGGAAAAAGGGAAAACAATGATTATTGATGAAAGCCCGGCTTCAAAGGGAAGTTTGAATGATCTCCTCTAGGCTATTGACATAGAAGAGTCCCCTCTGGTCCGAGCAGATTTATTTGAAGCAGGTAAGAACAAAAAAAAAAGAGTTAAATATTCTAAAAAGCTCCAATTTGATGACCAGGTCTCAGAGTTTGTTTTCAAGCCAAGAAGGCCTATGACTAGGCATTTAAGAAGGTTACAAGAGGTAGAGACAGAGGTGAGTGAGAGAGAGGAGGTAGTAGAGTTCCTTGAAGAGCCTGTGGTTCCATCAGTACAATTATCACTAGTGCACAAAGATGACAAAAACAAGGTAGTTATCACTCATGAAGAAGAATGTAGCTTTGAGGAGGTTAAAAAGAAATTGGTGTCTGCCAATCTTGAGATCGCCCAACTCAAGGAAAGGGCAAGGAAAAATGCAATTGAAAAATCAAATTTCAAAAGAGTAAAATCCTGTTGGGAAGATGGAAAAGTTCCAAGATACGAAGTAGTGGGTAGTCATGCTCAATATTTCACTTGGACTGTCCCTACAGTAGAGGCAAGATATATCAGAAGGATCATTGGTAAATTAAGAACTAAAATCCAGATGATGAAAAGACAAATTGAATATTTGAATATTCAACTGAGTGAACCTGAAGGACAACCTCAACATAAATGAACCAGATAGTAAGTAAAGAAGTTTTGAGACAATTTTGATGTGAAACTTACCTTTTTGAAGATTGTTTTTGGATGGACAATGTTAGTTTTGTATGGCTCATTAGCATATGGTGAAACCATTAAAAATCCCAAGAATGACAAAAAGCTATGTGTTTTTGTCTCACACAACAGTTTCGTAGTGCGCTATGAAATTGCTGAAGGTGACATATAATGCACAACAGTTTCGTAGTGTGCTATGAAACTGCTGTAGCTACCAGTTTTGTTTGTGTGGATCAATATTGAAATGCAAGGGGGATTATTTTGAAAGTATGCTGCTACAGAGACATAAGAAGACCACCTAAGAAGTTCTTAACGTTAAACAAAGGAAAATTCAAGAAATGAGAGACATATAGAAACCCCAAACCCTGCGCTACGAAAATAGTAGTCATTTCGTAGCTCAGACAGTTTGTCATGCTTGAAGTAGCATTCAAGAGGTTTTTGTCTTGGCACAAGTATAGGAGCAGGGTCTATAATTAATTCAATGCATCACATGTGATTAAAGGAGACAATATGGTTAGCAGACCTCGAAGAACCTCCTTGGAGACCAAAGCATAAATACAGGGGCAATTTCCTAATATCTAGGAACAGTCAAAGGACAAGCAATCAAAGGCCAGCATGGATTTTAAAGCCATCACTTAAGCCAAAGTTGAAGAGGGACAACTGTCAAAGAACGAGTTTATTTCATAGTCAAGGTTGTTGCTAGCATAATAAGGAGTTACACTCCTAGTTGTATTAGGTCTCTAGGACTGTTAGTTAACAACTAGTTGTAATTAATAGTTTGTTTAAGTATCAATAGGTGTAAGCTCAAGGAAAATTCAAATTCCCCTCATGTTGAAGGAAGGAATCCAAGATTTTAATGAACTCTATATATGACATGAGGTGTAATGCAGCAAGGGTTGGAAATTTTTTAGAAAAGCACTCATATTGTGTCATTATAGAAGATTATGTTTTTTTATGTAATACAAAGTTTGGCTTTTCTACTTAGGATTTAGAAGAGAGTTCAATGCTTGATTGTCTTATGATTGTCCTCATTTCCTCATTTGCAGTGATATGAATGTATGTTACTTAGAAATCATTGGCAATGCTCTAACTTCCTTCATGAATTTGTAGATTTTGTTTCCTACATGTTCTTATGTGTTACTGATATATTGAACTCTTTATGCCCTAACTTCCATTATAAGCTAATATTGTTGTCATACTAAACATTTTCTGACTCCATAAGCCCAATGGATGTTTATTGACTGTGTTTCAACTATTCATACTCCTTTACTTGTTTCATAGAGTTAGCCATCTAATGTTTTACTAAAATCTTTAACCTAGTGAGAGAGCCCTCTCATGTTTGGGAGGCTAAGCCTCAACCAAAAGTTGGTTTGAAACAATTACTCAAGGTCTTCATGATCACCAGCCTATTAGGAGAAGGTTTTGTGATAACAGGTATCATGGAAGTAATGTATATCAAGGAACCACCTTGGATAGATACTTATCATCGTTCCTCATTCCTCCCTACCCCAATGGTCATGTCTATGTGTTTTGAGAAGTTTTATTCTCAGCTGCCTATTGATGTGTCAGTTTATCCTGACACGATCAAGATATTTCCACTGAGGGCACCTTTATCTTTTCATGGATTTAGGTTTTTTCTCCCTCCCTGAGTTTTTACCGCTTGCCCATTATTGCAATGGGGTTTCCATCTGACTTGTAACCCTCCCTTGCCCAGGGGGCATGGGGGAAACACCTTATATGAGTTCTACTCTATTATTTGGCTGAGTCAATTCTTACTCATCATGTCAATGGTAAAACTTCGGCGTTCATCTGTGTTGATTGATTACCTGAGTCCGAGCATGGACTCTCTCAAGAAGTACTATGCTTAAGTCATCTTACATGGTTACTTATGTACATTAGTGTGTCATTCATTTTTGTGTAGTGTGGTTTGGTGTGTTAGTTTTCAAAAAAAATTCCGGTTTACTATGTTTTCCTTGCTTTGTAGATGTTTGTGACTCCCCACATCAGTTTTTTTTATGGTGCTTGTTGTAGTACCCAGAACCTATCATCCGTGGCATGGGCTATTTATGACCCTAACGGTGAGCCATCTAATATTTTACTAAAATCTTTAACCTAGTGAGAGAGCCCTCTCAGGTTTGGGAGGCTAAGCCTCAACCAAAAGTTGGTTTGAAACAGTTACTCAAGGTCTTCATGATCACCAGCCTATCAGGAGAAGGTTTTGTGATAATAGGTATCTTGGAAGTAATGTATATCAAGGAACCACCTTGGATAGATACTTATCATCGTTCCTCATTCCTCCCTATCCCAATGGTCATGTCTATGTGTTTTGAGAAGTTTTATTCTCAGCTGCCTATTGATGTGTCAGTTTATCCTGACACGATCAAGATCTTTCCACTGAGGGCACCTTTATCTTTTCATGGATTCAGGTTTTTTCTCCCTCCCCAAGTTTTTACCGCTTGCCCATTATTGCAATGGGGTTTCTATCTAACCCTCCCTTGCCCAAGGGGCATGGGGGAAACACCTTATATGAGTTCTACTCTGTTATTTGTCTGAGTCAATGCTTACTCATCATGTCAATGGTAAAACTTCGGTGTTCATCTGTGTTGATTGATTACCTGAGTCCGAGCATGGACTCTTTCAAGAAGTACTATGCTTAAGTAATATTACATGGTTACTTATGTACATTAGTGTGTCATTCATTTTTGTGTAGTGTGGTTTGGTGTGTTAGTTTTCAAAAAACTTTCCTATTTACTATGTTTTCCTTGCTTTGTAGATGTTTGTTACTCCCCACATCGTTTTTTTTTATGGTGCTTGTCGTAGTACCCGGAACCTATCATCCGTGGCATGGGCTATTTATGACCCTAACGATGAGTTGATTGATCTTCAAGGTATCTGTTTAGGTTGCACAACTAACAACATTGTTGAATACAATGCGGTCATCAAACTGCTATCAGAATCCATTGCTCTTGACATTTGAGAGTTGGATGTCAACCTAGATTCATAGCTTGTCGTCCTTCAACTCAACGGCAATATTCCATCAGAAACCCTCAAATATTGAGAATGTATCTCCGTATTCGTCTACTGGAAAGGAATTTTGATTATATATTACATATTATCGTATTCCTAGATACATGAATACATTGATAGATGCATTAACTAATTATGTGTTGGATAGACATTTACGAAACATGTGAAAGATGAAACAAATTATTTGTACCATAGTAAGCAAGAAAATACAACATCTATATATATGTCTATGTGTGTGTGTGTGGTGATAATGTTTGATATATCAAAACCCCAAAAAATAATATGTGTGTCCAAAATAACATTTGCGGCTCACAGGACTCATATATCTGTGGTGCATTGGCCTCAAAAAATGTAAAGGTTGGACCTAGGAACTAATCAGCATGGTGATCATGGTAGCATGGAATGGCTCGTGCAACATGAGCTAGCAATCGGCAGATCCGATCCAATACTCCCACTGTGTGTCTCTGGTATTGGTGAGGAATGTCTCCCACATGATCATACTCTAGGATACCATGAGGAAACCCCTCAAGGTTCCTCATGATCTCCTCCTCGTTGTCACCCCCTTCCTGATAAGGAGCGATAGCATCAACTGGGTGGTCGACACACTTGGCTATTGGGGACATCTCAGCAGGATGCTTTGGTCCAACATCTACATTGAAAAATAAAAATGCTATAAACACATATATAAAAAAACAATTAAAAAATCACAAAATTAAAAAATTGATTTTTTACCTTCATTGTCAAAATCCTCTCCATCTGGTAGCAGCATGTTCGGATCTCCATAGAAGCCAGTGCCACTATATGGCCATTCCTCCATAACGATCTTCTGTCATTGTAGCCACAAAAAGAAGGCATGCCTATATGACATGTGCTATCCCCCAGTGGTCCTCGGCATCAAACGACTCTAGCGAACGATCCGCAGGTCACGTGGCATGGGAGGATCTACCTCAGTCAACTAGTACTGGAACAATGACACTCGTTCTAAGAAAAAGGTCACTAGTATGGATTCGAAGTAAAATTGCTTCAAATTCCCCACGTTAGCTTTGGTCAGCTAGCGCTTTGTGCTGATCTTCATGGCCTTCACCTAATTGAATATTGTTGGTGTTGTGTAGTCAATGGCATACATGAATTTTGACTTGTTAGTCTCATACACTACTTGGGACCCTGCCACTCTGTTGATAGTCAACAATAGCTCTCTCAGTGTCAGACCTCAGATGGTGGCAATCTCAATCTTGCTACTCTTGGATTTGAGGGCTTCAGGGAGATGTTCAGTGAGCAACATGGATATGCTTGCCCCAATCGGTCATGGCCTATATAAGTTGATTGGTTCCCCTCTCTGGGTAGTCCTATGATGAAATATATGTTTGAAGTTTCTAACTCTAGCTCCTAGTCACCAATTATGAATATTTCCCAATTTATATCCTAGAGACTAATTAGGTACCAAAACAACTCAGGTTGGACCTGTATCCTTGGCATGAGAAATAATTTTAGGAGCCCACAAGCCCTCAAAGCATCCAGGCAATTTGGATCATTCACTGTGTGGGTGTTCACATCCTCATTCTCATGTTCTTTCTAGTCTACCATTTTTTACGATTCTTCCTTGCAAAAACCATAGATTTAAGTCAATAATGATTTTAAACCCATAAATTTCAAGTTCCAAAGGTGGTTTTGAGGGGAAATATGATTTTCCCCTATTCATGGTGCCAACATGCTTGTTTTTAAAATAGTTGCGCTGATGGCACGATAGGCCATCTTAATTACCCTCAGCCGGTGTGATTCCGTCCGCAAGTCGTGCCTACTAAGGGTGATTTTTTTTTAGCAAATCCTCCGTAAAAAATCCAAAAAATGGTTAAAAATAGGAATAAATGATATGAAAATGAATCTTAGGTTTTTTTCTCTTACGTGTAACTGGCGGCTCAACGAATGACCTCTCGAATCTCCCACAATCTGCTCCGGAAAAATTAGGGAAAAAGTGAGTAAAAAGTCTTTCACAACAAGGTAAAATAGTAAATGGTAAAAAATATTTACTTTTCCTCCTTTTTATTTAGTTTATCATGAAATATTAGGTTTTTGTAAATATTTTGACCTATTTTGACTTAAGAATTGGATAATGCACTTTACCTTCTTACACAACAACAGGTGTCTAACGATGATGCCGAGTCACGTTTGAGCTCTTTTCTTAACTTATAAAACACAGATGAAAATATTGCTGAGTATTTTTCCCTTTTGACTCGTAAATGAGAATAAAATGGGGGGTCTACTTTCAAGCTCTTTTCCGACCCTTTAAAAATGAAAAGATAGTCAAGCCCTTGTTGTTTCGAACTTGTTAATGGATGCAAAACATTGTGCGCCCAATATAAGTTTACCCCTTTTTTGGGCTGGGATGCACTATTTACAAAAAAGGTACTTCTTGACTAAAATGGTCAAGCGGTTCTCTCAAGTATTGTTTTCTACCTTTTCGGGCTCAAGAGACACAAACATATGAAAAGGGACCCTGTGGAGTTTTATTTTCTGTGTCTTTTTCAAACTCTCTAAACATGAAAAAGATATCGATTTGCACCTTTGTCGGACTCGGTAAAATATTAAACAACATCGGATTCATCACGATGAAGAGCATGAGCTTCTCCTTCCCAGGGCTCATTAAAATTACTAGGTTGAATTCGTCCGAAGGATGGACTTAAAGTGTAAGCATATGCTATACCCTTCAAGCTTGTGATCAAAAAATAATTGGGGTACTTGCTAGAAATGGTGGGGGAAAAAGTTGGAAATATAATCAGTTGTGTTGGTAGCTCACTCTTGAAAATGACATTTTATGCTTCATGTCAGGTTGGGATATCCTCCTTTGTATCGCTGACCTTCCTGGGTTGGGCTATTCATTTTTTGCCTTCCATTTGATCTCCGCCACATCATCATGACCACTGATCCTTTGGATCTAAAATCTACAAAACTTCTAGTTGTGTCGCTGATATGTTCAAGAGTTGTCCTTCTGCAGTTACATTTACCTCTGATTCTCTATATCATCCAAAATCATTTTGCATCCTTTTGTCATGTGTCGATGATGTGGGATACATTATGGCCCTCCTTCGACATGGTTGCTTCTTGTCAACTTCAACTCATTATCCAGGAAGTTGACCGAGAGACTCCCTTCTAGTACCTTAGAGCTTGCATGCCCTAATGGCAAGTTCTTCACACTCAATGACAAGTTCACATCATTGGATTTTGATCGAGTGATTTCATGGGTGTTCGACTTTAGTTCCTATTAAGTTATGGTATGTTCTATGCTTAGAGCAGTTTACTTTTTTTTTCTTATTATTATCCACAGATTAGCAATCACATGTAGATTAAGTAAAGTGTAGATAGAACATTAAATGATTGACAGAAAACAAGCCAAGACAAGAGACACAAGATGTGGTGGCTAGCCAGGGACAAACCCCAATATGGGGAAACCCTTTCATCAAATATTCCTTTATCTTCAATAATTTAGTAGAGAGAAATAGTACAAAGATCTAATTTATATCAGCATCAACAAACCCTAGATCAACCCTAAACTAGGGCAACAAACCCTATATCGAACTTGTCAAGTTTCCACAGGTGAGTCGTTCACCGTGCACCAGTCTAAGACTTCACTGTGCACCAGTCCAAGATTCATCATGCTCTAGTCCAAGATTTCGCCATGCACTAGTGCAAGATTTCACCACACACTAGTGCAAGATTTCACCACACACCAGTGCAAGTTTTTTCCATGCACTAGTGAAAGATTTCCCTGCACACCAGTGCAATATTTCACTGCACTCCAGTGCAAGATTTCACCGTGTACCAATGCAAGATTTCGGCGCACACCAGTGTAAGATTTCACCATGCACCAGTGCAACTTTTCGTCATGCACCAGTGCAAGAATTCACCATGCAATAGTGCAAGATTTCACCATGCAATAGTGCAAGATTTCACTGCACACCAGTGCAAGATTTCGTCGTGCCCCAGTGAAATCTTTTGCCATGCACCAGTGCAAGATTTTTCCGCATACCAGAGAGAGAGAGAGATGTGATGATCAATGTGTCCAAATGAGGAAAATGACCTCCTGTATTTATATACAAATTTTGATGATGAATAGATGCATATGTTGGGCTTCTGAGCCTACATGAGTTGTTGGTTGGCTTGATAATTATTCCATAATCAAACTAAATTCATATCTCCATAAGTACTTATCAGAATCGGATGATGTTTAGATCAATCCTACACCTCTCGATGAGAGGAATCTAGGAAAAATATTATCAGCCATGAATAAGATGACCCACATGGAGTTTCACCCTAGTTTCCAATTTTAACGCTCCCTCTCAACTAGGGAGAACTCCGTCACAATTTGTCTATCAGTCACCACTATTCATCCATCAAATGCACTACCTTGTATAGCTTGACCCCTGCTCTTCTCTGCTCTATTCTACCTACAATGCTCTTTTTTGTTCTACCCTCTTCTGATCTGCTCTACTTTGCTTTGTTCTTCTCTGCTCTACTTTGTCTGAATTATGAAGAAGAAGAAATGATTGAGGATGTATCATACTAACTCAAAGTCAGTCTCATAGTGTGTACCACTGGTCCCATACCAGTCCTCAACCGACTCAAAGTCAGTGTCATAGTGGGTACAACTCCTACCACTGGTCCTAGACCAATATCATCCTCCATTGAATCATAGTCAGTTTTAGAGTGTGTACCACTGGTCCTAGACCAATCTCAACCTACCCGAAGTCAGCATCATAGTAGGTACCACTCCTACTACTGGTCCTATACTAGTCCTTCACTGACCTGATGTTAGTCTCAGAGTATGTACCACTAGTCCCAGACCAATCTCAACCAAGCTGAAGTCAACGTCATAGTGGGTACAACTCCTACCACTGGTCCTAGACCAGTTCTTCACTGACTCGAAGTCAGTCTCAGAATATGTACCACTAGTCCTAGACCAGTCTCAACCGACCTAAAGTTAGCATCATAGTAGGTAAAGCTCCTACAATTGGTCCCAGACCAGTATCATTGATCCCAGATCAATGAAGGTCATCCTAGCATAGGGAGTACGGTAGATACAACGATGTGTCCATCAGTACTACTATGGTCCCCATCCTCATTTTCCTACTCATTGATCACATGAGAGGTACTTCCAATGAGTCCCAAAATACATGGGTAGGATGCCTTGATAGGAGAACTAATAAATCATGTCCTCACAGGAGAAGTAATCATCCTCTTACACAATCACCATGGAGAACACATCATTCAGGCCTCACAAGAGAACTAATCATCTTGCTACATAATTTTCATGGAGAACACATCATCCAAACCTCATAGGAGAACTAATCATCCTGGTACATAATCATCATGGAGAACACATCATCCAGACCTCATAGGGGAACTAATCGTCCTGCTACATAGTCGCCATGGGGTGTCACAGAGAAAGTTTTGATTCTTTTACCCTGTACATGTACACCACCAGGGGATGATGAATCACCCTGAGGTCATATGTCGCTCCAAGAAGTACCCCATGCCCTCCAAAGCTCACAGATCTCAATACTTCATACAGGGCCCTCATCATAGGGTTTCTGAATGACACCAAGTCATTCTCGGAAAGTTAAAAATTTGACCTTTCCTAGGGGCTTTGTCAGAATGTCAGCGACCTATTCATCTATACCAATATGTTGTAGCCTTATAGCTCCCCATTGCAACATATCTCGAATATAGTGGTAATTGATATCGATATTCTTGGAGTGATCATGAAACATGGTATTCTCTAACAAACGAATCCCACTTTGGTTTTCACATAGAATCACGGTGGTATCTAGCGTAAATCCAAACATCTCACTGAAGAGCTTCCACAACCAGACTACCTCACAGGAGGCCATGCTAGCAGCAATATACTCTGCCTCGGCGGTGCTCAAAGCCACTGAATTCTACTTCCTTCTCATCTAGGATATCGAAGCAAATCCCAAGGAGAAACAACACCCAGAAGTGCTCTTACGATCCATGACACTGCCTACCCAATTAGCATCTATGTATCTAAGTAGTCTCACATCTCTGACAGTGTATCTTAGCCCATATGTAATTATGCCATGAAGATATCTTAACAGATTCTTGGCACCAATCCAATGTATTTGATGAGGTTCAACCATATGTTGACTTAATGTGTTGACTGCAAAGCATATATCTGGACAGGAGTTCAGTAAGAACATTAATGATCCAATGAGTTGCTGATACTGGATAGCATTTCGTGAAACAGGTCCAACAGCACTACCGCTTAACTTCTTGAAGTCAAGCTCCATCGGGGTAGTAACAGGCTTGTAGTCCACCATACCAAATATTTCCAATATCTTCACAACATATTTTCCTTGAGATAGGAAAATTTCCCTTGGCTTCTGCCATACTTCATGTCCTAGGAAATAGTGCATCAGTCCTAGGTCCTTCATTTCAAATTCAGAAGCCAACTCCCTCTTACATTTATGAATGAGAGGGTCTACACCTGTTAGGAAGAGGTCATCCACATACAACACCAATATGAGATGTTTGTCATATTCAACCTTAAAGTAGAGGTTAGGGTTGGCTTCAATCCTAGTTAATTCCAGCTTCATCAAGTAGTTGTCGATCCTCTCATACCATGCTCGGGGTGCTTGCTTCAGCCCATAGAGAGCCTTCTTCAACCTACATACATGAGATTTTCGATCATAAATATCTAATCCTTCTAGTTGCTCCACGTAGAACTCTTCTTTGATCAAACCATGCAAGAACACGTTCTTGACATCCATCTGTTGTAGGTTCCATCCTTATGAAGCCATAAGGGATCTGATTGAGCAGATGGTGGTATATCTAGTAACAGGTGAACATATCTCGTCATACTCTTTTTCTTTCGGTTCCTAGGTGTCAACTTCTTGAGAGCTCCTCACTGTAGGAATATTGTTCACATTGCTGAGAGCCATATCTTCGTCAAAGGTGACAACATGACTAATCATGACTTCCCTTTGATTAGCTACATAGATTCTATAGCCCTTAGTATTTTCACCATAGCCCACAAAGATTCCTTTCTTTCCAGATTTACCCAATTTATTCCTTTTCTCCTTCAGCATATGAAAATATACAGGGCTTCCAAAAATTGTAAAATGAGATATGTCAGGTTTCTTATTGGTGAACATTTCTTCAGGATTCTTGGAACCCAATGCTTTATGAGGGCTTTGGTTTTGTACATATATGGCGGTGTTTGCAGCTTCGACCCATAGAAACTTTGGAATTCTTTGATCATGGAGCATGGCACGGATAGCTTCCACAATCATATAGTTCTTACTTTCCCTCACACCATTCTATTCAGGAGTATATGTTGTAGTAGTCTCCCTCTTAATGCCAGCCTCTTTACAGAAGTCATGAAACTCGTTAGATTCATATTCAGTCCCATCATCAGTCCCTAAGATCTTGATATTCTTTTTGGTTTTATTCTTGATAAGGGCTTGAGATGTGTCACATGACATGACACCTAGCGGACTTCCTTCGACTTGATATAATGAATCAGCTCAAAACCCAAGAGTGAAGGCATCTTTAATATTGTTTTTCCATGCACGTACCTTGCCATCATTGAAGGTCACCTTGTAGCCTTTGTCTTCCATTGTTGAGATGGAAACCAGGTTATTTTTGAGGTTAGGTACATATAATACATCGTGTAAGTGGATCGTATTACCTTGATTCAATTTAAGAGAGACATTGCCTACACCTTTCACGAGATATTTCATATTATCTCCAAGGGCAATTTCCAGGTTAGTTTCTTTCTTTGGATTATGGAGAACTTCTTTGTAACCAGTGAAGTGCCTTGAGGCACCACTATCAATGAGCCAAATTCCCATTGAGTCCGAAGGAGCAGAGGTAGATAGAGCAACTGGTAGATAATATTCATCCTGCTTATTTTCAACAATGTTGGATTCATACCTAGAATTTCTAGCCTTCTTGAATGGTTGTCCTCTTCCTTGATTTCTAGCACTCCTTTTTCCTTTGTTATTATATTTTCCATTCCTTTGATTGCCATGAGAGGGATTTTGATCATCGTCTCAGTGTGAGTCCCTTCTATTAGGGAAATCCCTTGCATAGTGACCTGCTTTATCACAAATGTGATATTGTCCTTTTCTTCCACCCTTAGGTCCATTTGTTCCTAGTAGCAATAGATGCATTTGATGCAGGCTCAACAATTCTGCCTTTCACATAGTCCAACATTTCATGTTCTTCTAATGTTATATCAAGGGACATCTTCCATTCGTGGTAGTCAAACATTCTCACAGAGCTTATCTTCGGCAGGGAAGAGTGCTAAGGACCCTGTTATCACCAAAATAGGTCCTTGATAGGCTATTGATCAGACTATCTTAGTGTAACTATTTCAAACCAATCTTTTAGCTAAGGCTTAGCCTCCTCAGCCTAAGAGGGCTCTCTCAAAGGATTAATGATATTGATTGATGATAATATAGATGGATAACTCTATCTTGGGTTTGTGTATTTGTAGGTTGAAAAGATGAAGGCTTGCTACCATTGGGTTATGGAGTCAACAAGTCAATAAATTCAGTGGCAAGGTTTCTTGACATGAAAGCTGAGGCAAATGGGGTTTTCAAACAATTATAATTCACTCAAGGAAATAGGTCATCACAATAATTCCATTACTAAAGGAAGTTAGAGCATAGGATTATGAATTTTGAGTAATAGTAATGAAATCTACTGCTGATAGTTCAAAGGTGATTTACTCACAAGATTATGGAAAGACACATTCATCTCATTACTAAAGGAAGTCAGAGCATCAGATTATGAATTCTGAGTAATAGAAATGAGATCTATTTCTCAACATAATCATTCCATCATTAAAAGAAATCAGAGCACATGGTTGTGAATTCTGAACAATAACAATGTAATCTAGTGCTGGTGGTTCAAATATAAAACACAGTCATCTTATTGTTAAAGGAAGTCAGAGCATTAGATATGAATTATGAGTATTAACAATAATATCTACAGCAAGTTATCAAAATAAAATATAGATCAAGAAAGGATTAACTCCATGAGAACTCAGATCTGTTCAAGAAAACCTCTCTGCATTACTGATTATAGTTCATAGCATAAAGCAGCAGTTGAGCCAAATAGTCTCCAACCCTTTGCTAATTCAACCTCTTGCTCTATATCAATCATTTACAATTAGGATTCCATAATCCATCAACAAGAGAATTCGAATTTTCCATCAGTGACACCTATTCTAACCATAAAACAAACTATTAAATGCAAATGACACCTAACTAGGAGTCCTAGAGACCTAATACAACTAGGAGTGTAACTCCTTATTATGATTACAAACAACCATATCTAAACATTTAAATCATTCTTTGACACCTAAAACTCCATGAATTCGAATTTGATTAAGCCTCCCACGTGGTCATCTGACTGCTGAAGACAAACCCTAGAAATTAGGGAACATGTTTCCCTGTTTTTAGGGTTTAGGATCCCTGAAAATAGCATGTGGGACAGAGCCTTTATCTCTTCATCCATGACACATTTTACGAAACTGAAGGAGGTTTTTGTAGCCCATGTTGTCCATAACAAAAACCTCTCGTTGTTTTTTAAAACATTTCTCCAGCTATCCAGAAACTGTCCTTGACAAACACGTGGCAAACAGGAAAAATCCGTTTTCTGAAAGACTGCACCTACAACAGTTTTGTAGCACAACTTTGGTCACCTGTTTCTCCCAGCTCAGAATGAATTTGAGGAAACTGAAGGAGTATTTTTTGAATCAGTCAATTCTGAACAAAATCCTCTCCTGGTTTTTTAAAACATTTCTCCAACCGCCCAAAATAAGTCTTTGAAAAACCGTTGTCAAACAGGAGATGAAAACCTGCACCTACAGCAGATTTGTAGCGCAAGTTAAACCATAAATTCCTCCCACCTCAGAATGAATTTGAAGAAACGGAAAGAGGATTTTGTAGTGTAGCATGTTATGAAGAAAAACCTCTTTCAGTTTGCAAAATGGAGTTCTCAGCTACTCAGGAAAGCTTCTGTAAGTTGACTAGTAAAAACAGTTTTCCTCTGCTAAAACAGGCTGCTATAGGGGTTTCGTAGCGCACTGCGAAAACACTTAGTTCAGTGATTTCATAGCTACTTTCAACATTTCTCCAACATGATGTGAGATATGACTTATAAACACCTGGTAAGACTTCTAAAACATGGAATGAGGCTGTCAAACCTTATTTGGCAATATAGTTAAGCTGTCTCCTTGCCTTACAGTGCCTGACTCTGTTTATTGGGATCTTGTCTTTGATGTTAGTACCATAAAAGCATAATTTGCAGCTACAGCAGTTTCGTAGCATGCTACGAAACTGTTGTGTGATTTAAAAACACACTTTCACGTCAAAAAATTCAACTCTCTTGATCTTACCTTTTTCCTTTGAAATATTTTCAGTGATAACAGACCCCATAGGACTTTTAGGATAGCCTTGCCAATCTTCTCTTCGGTGATTTCTCCTGCTCTTACTCAAGATTTTTCTTCACCTTAGTTCTGATTCCATGTTAAGTTATGGTATGTTCTATGCTTAGAGTAGTTTACTTCTTTTTCTTATTATTATCCACAAATTAGCAATCACATGTACATTAAGTAAAGTGTAGATATAACATTAAACGATCAACAGAAAACAAGCCAAGACAAGAGACACAAGATGTGGCAGTTAGCCAGGGACAAACCCCAATATGGGGAAACCCTTTGATCAAATATTCCTTTATCTTCAATAATTCAGTAGAGAGAAATAGTACACATATTTGATTTATATCAGCATCAACAAACCCCAGATCAGCCCTAAACTAGGGCAGCAGACCCTAGATCAAACCTGTCAAGTTTCCACCAGTGAGTTATTCATCGTGCACTAGTCTAAGACTTCGTCATGCACCAGTCCAAGATTCGCCGCGCTCTAGTCCAAGATTTCTCTATGCACTAGTGCAAGATTTCACTGCGCACAAGTGCAAGATTTCACTGTGCACCAGTGCAAATTTTTGCCATGCACCAGTGCAAGATTTCACCGCACACCAGTGCAATATTTCGCCGCACTCTAGTCCAATATTTTGCTATGCACCAGTGCAAGATTTCACCACACACCAGTGCTAGATTTCGCTATGCACTAGTGCAAGTTTTTGCCGCACACCAGTGCACGATTTTTCTACACACCAATGCAATATTTCGCCGTGCACCAGTGCAATATTTCACTGTGCACTAGTGCAAGTTTTCGCCGTGCACCAGTGCAAGATTTCACCGCACACCAAAGCAAGATTTCGCCATGCACCAATGCAAGTTTTGGCTGCACACCAGTGCAAGATTTTGCTGCGTACCAGAGAGAGATAGAGATGTGATGATTAGTGTGTGTCCAAATGAGGAAAAATACCTCTTGTATTTATATACAAATTTTGATGATGAATAGATGCGTTTTTTGGGCTTCTGAGCCTACATGAATTGTTGGTCGGCTTGATAATTATTCCATAATCAAAATAAATTCATATCTCCATAAATACTTATCGGAATCAGATGATCTTTAGATTAATCCTACACCTCTCGATGAGAGGAATCTATGAAAAATATTATCAGCCATGAATAAGATGACCCACATGGAGTTTGGCCCTAGTTGCCAATTTTAACATTTCCTCTTTTGACATTCCATGGATTGTGTTGATAGTACCTTGAGGACCATTGTCATTATTGGTAGTTTCTCTCACGCTTATTAATAGTTCACATCATTGACTAGTAATCAAGCAACTTTCTAGCATGTTCAACATTAGCACATCTCTTCACATAATAGGATTTGTACTTTAATCGGGTTGAGTTGGAGCGCAAGACCCTGGGCTCAGGTTACCAAAGTCCAAGTTGTGAAGCGGTGTGACATGATTATGTTGATATACATGTCATTTTCAGATGGATGGTTGCGACCACACCATGAGTTATCATATGTGATCCTTCTCATTATTAGATGGTTGTGACCATACCTTGGTTTCATTATGATCCTCTTTAATGGATAGTTGTGCCCATGTCTGGATCCATTTACATGATCATTCTCTGGATGGCTGCATCGATACGATGATTCATGTATCATTTGATAGAGTTTTCAGTTATGTATATGTATCTGTACTTTCTTGCAGGTTTTCTGATGATAGACTATGTTTCCCCACACTGATTCATAAAGCATTTCATCCCTCACTCTAGTTTCGCCTTCACGCTTTAGGAGGAATCTGTTACACAAAATTTTGTCACTATCCCTGTAATCCGAATTATTTGATCCAGGAGGACCTCTATAGTGAACTCTATAAGCTTTCCCTTCATGATGAAACTCCCATTGTACCCCTCTTCATGAGCAGAACAATTCCCTTTTACACCAATTCCCCAAAATATTTTGTTTTTCTTAGTTTACAAGACCGAAGCTAATGGTCCTTGTCTTCCTCGTGCCGATATGTATAGATTAACACTATCCCTAGTGTCGACCGAAGCGAATGAGATATGTTTCAGTCACGACGATCCTCTTATGGATTTTTTTTTAAATGAGGAGTTGAAGCTTCCAGCTCTAGAAGCTTCGTAACAGAAGTCTGGTAAATGGTTTGACGGATGGGGTCAAGGATGTCACTTTGGAATCCTTTCCCCTATAAGGGTGGAACTACCTCAAGAGATAAGACCTTCTTGTATGAGAAGAGGATCCATCTCTCATCCATTCATGCTATATAAACCTCCCTTTCTCCCAAGCACAAGCTAGTGTTGAAGTGTTAAGGTTGGTGTGCTAATGCTAATTAAGTTTGGAGTAAACAAAAAGCTACTCATGGTTGTAGCTCTCTAGTTGTGTGAATTTGGTTTAGTGTGAAGCCTAAAGGGAAGAGCCTTAAAACAATCATTATTGAGGCTATCATGGAATGCTAGCATAACTGTGTGGGAACCTAGTTTTGTCGGAGGAGAACGACAACATCAAGAAAATGGTTGTAATCTCTTCTTGATTCAATATATATGAAACTATCAATTGATTTCCTACATTATGTGTCATCTTAAATTTTCATGGCTTAATGTTTCTTGAATTGTTAAGTATGTTGAATTACAATTTCTCTATTATCACGGTTGTTGTTTGCTATTGTTTACTTGTTTAAGGTGTTTGAAGAAGGAAACGAGAGATAGATGGAGCGAGCAAGCAAGGAAATCATCAAACATGATAAGCGTACTAAGAGGTAGTACCTCTTAATTGGTTCTCACCTAAGTAAACCTTCCATAGAATTTATTAGTTGTGGCTAGACCCATTATCAGGCTAGAGGAATTATTTGTGTCTGCACTCATAATTTTACTTCACCACAATCCTGTAGCTACTACAAGAAACTATAGATTTACTACAGGAAAATATAATTCACTGAATTACCAATAAAATCAAATCCAAATTGGATGGGACAATTTTTTTTATTGAATAGGATGTCTTAGGTCTCCATTCCAAGTGGAATCACTCAAAAATGCCTATGTTAACCCATGCTAAAAAATAGTAGAAAATTACTAGTCTAAAATCTATAAATTTGAGAACTAGTGAGCTATTAAATCTATCAGATGCCTAACCTAATAAAGTGAAAATAAAATGGGGTATTTTTTGTTATTAATTTTAATTTTTTTGTTATATAATGAAATTGAAATCAACTCGATTGAAGATCATTAACATGCTCTAAAAAATAGCAGAAATTTACTATTATTTGCCACAAAGTACTTCAAAAAATCTAGATTTAGGAATAAGAAAACTCATCCAAGTAGCTCAATGGTTATTATGAACTTACAAGGCTGTTCCAAGGATGAAATGATACTTTTTATCCTACAAAATAACTTACTTCAGCCATTTAACTCAATCCTACAACAAAAAATTATTAATACTAAATGAAGAAATATAAAAAACAAGAACAAGAGATGCATGTGAATAGGAACTAAAAAGAAGAAATGTAAATGATCCAAAAGGGCTCTAAGGCTCCTGGGATGGCCAAGCCCAAGTAAAATCAGAGTCATAAGAAGGAGACCAAGATTTAGAAGTTGAACATGTCACCAATATTCATTATTTCCATCAATACAATTACATCCCCACTGAAAATAAAAGTGGAGTTGCAAAAATAGGAGTTCTCTCCACAAGAAGATTAAGAAAAACAACCCTTAGAGGAAAATTTGACTTGGTACTTATAAAAAATTATTAGGAATAATTCCCCATGAAAGGAGGAAGATTTCCCCACCCAAATCGCTTAATTAGTGGATTTGGTTCCCAATACTAAGAATCTACATTAAATGACATGGAACACATTCCTATATTTTCTCAATCATTGGAACTCCAGAATGTGTGCAATTATTTCAGAATATTTTATTGATTTATTATTTAATATTGATCCTCCTGTAGTAGGGAGAAAGTCCCTAACTTATCTCCTCCTCCAAATCTTCCTAATCTGCCCAAAATTCTCACAATATTCCAAAAAAATAAATAATATTAGGTACAAATATGAAATTATCCATAAACCTTCCTAATGAACATATTAAATTTAAAAACACATTATCTAATGCAAAATGAGAGGTTTAATTTGTTGAAGGATGGTCAGATGGGTCTTAATTTATGTTCAATTTAGAGACCCATTAGTTAGGTCGATACTCTGGATGGGGCTCCTACTCCAAACAGTGTGAGGTCTAATTGGGACTTCACATTAGGGAGACCCACTATATGTTGGAAGATTTCCAACACCATAAATAGGATCACATCTTTAAAATTCCATGCAATATAGATTTGTATTTCATTAGTATTTCATCATTCTCTAGATAGATGACACCACGAGTGGGAAATAGTTTTCATAGGGTTTCAAGCAGGAGTTCAACCAGAGAAAAAAGAAACATAGAAGGAATCATGGATAACCCACCTACTTTGTCAATTTATGGGCACACTTCCTGAAATATCAATAAGAAAAAAAAGTTGACTTGGTGGGAAAGCTATTATGAGTTTGCTAGTGAGGATATCCCTAAAGACAGGGAAGATTTCAAAGTATATATCAATATTAAAAGATCTTGGTTGCATAAGGTAGCTACACACCCACCGATATTCCCATGTGCCAAAACTATTGATTGTATATTGCAGTGTACAAATGAGATTCATTCGAAAATCAAGAGGCATGATGGAGAGGTTTTGGAATCTTCCATTTTTGTCTATATTGTTGACTATTACAAGCTTCTTGAATGAGAATAGCCTTTCAACACTAGATGGTTGATAGATTTCAATGCAACCTATAAGGATACCAAAGATATATTGAAATCTTTGTGGAAAGAACCAACCAATTAAGGTTGATCATATATATATATAAGATAGAAGGATTGAGAAAAGTGTATCAGTTGATGGTTGCTATGAAAAACAAGTTGTACAAAAGAGCATATATAGATACCTTTCTTGGAGCATGGGTACTTTTCATGCACATAGTTTCAACTAAAGAGACTATATTTTGGGCAAGTATCTTAGCATCAACACTTAAAACAAATATTAAAATGTCCAAGAGTCTAGAGAAAGGTAAGCCATCATAATTTTACATGGCCTCTTATCTTATGGATACAATTTTCAAAATGTGTCAATTCAAATGTAGGAGTCTTAAATGGACTGAAGAAGTACTGGAGCCAATGCATATTTACTATAACTACTTATGGAACCTAGGTTACAAGGCTTCATTTGAAACTATTTTTGAATCTTTTCTTGCTCTGTTTGTTGTGCTCACCAACAACCCCCCTCTTTTGTTTGGTATTAGCAATAACACCGAGCAAATAGGGGACCCTTAGTAAAAATTCAACAAAAAATCCCCTTGAATATTTTTGTTTTTCCTTAGAATCTTATAGCAGCAAAGCAAAAGAAACACCTTTTTTTTTATAAGCGTATCAAACCACGAAGAAGCGATGCTAAAATCATCGCATCGCGTTTACCATAAGCGCTCTTAATGGGAGAGGTTTAAGAAATCCCCGACGGCTGATGTGCAACGTCGCATATTGCAGCAGCCGTATAGAGTGAGACGCAATGACTAATATCCGCGATGTGCGATTTGCGATTTGCGATCTCTGATCCACAATCCGTGATCTGCGATGATTCGATATTGCGATACCACAATGCTGTAATACAAATATGCGATATGCGATCTGCAATCTGCGACGAAGTGCGAAATCTTGTTCAACACAACATTCAAAGGAAAGCTGTCCTTTAACTAGAATTAGGTGCGTGCCAATAAAAAGAAATTAATGATCGTACGAATGGCTACTTTTCTTTTTTCGAAGAGTCAGTTCACTTTGAATGTCATGATTATACACACGCAACATCTGAAGCTTTCATATCAAACTTTATTTTTCATTTATTCTTTTCCTTCACGCAACTATAAAACAAGAGATAAAATGGAGTAATTTTTCTTTTGCAAGAAACATCTAAGGAAAAGAGGAAAGGTCGATGTTTAGAGGCCACAGAAGGGACTTCTTCAGAAGCAGGAACCACATACGATAGGCCATCTGAAGCTCAGAATCAAAGGCACACAAAAGAAGCATGACTACAAAGATACCTGAAGCTTACACGATAGGAAGCCCGAAATGAAGAACAAAGGCAGTTTCCAATCCAGAGAATTGCTTGGGAAGTAAAGTCTTCTGACTCATCAAGTCATTCACAAAGACAGAAAACCAAAATAGCAAAAGCAGATCCAGTTCGAGAAAAATTTGAGTTATTACCAAGTATACATTCAGTCGGCGGGAGATTCTCTTAAAATATCTGATAGTTTATCAGAAAGGTGGTGCCGACCCTTGTTACTTCTATTTTTGTAACACGCACAAAGGGAAAGGCAACCAACTGACCCCTCTCGGTTGAATGCTGCACACTCACAGCGCTAAGGAGCAAATACAGAAATAGTTCAAAATTAGATTTAATTTTAGAAATAATTTGCTTTATCATAGGGACGGTCATTTGAAAAATGGATCCCAAATTTATGTAATCAAGTTAATTAGTTAGCAGTATTTAAACCCTTCTCATGCATTTAGAGAAGGGTCCGGAGATTTGTCAAAAACTCGTCCTCAGAACATGCACTTTTGCGCCCTCAGAGGTGGTTTCGATGAATGGACGGATCAAGGTTTATTAATATTTTCATCTGATATCTGCTATTGATGTTGCACTTCTGTACTCTTAGTGGATGTTAGAACAAGGAGAGATAAATCATTGTTGCTTGAAGCTTATGAGTGGAACCAGTCATAAATGGTACTTCTATTTCTTGACTATTTTTGCTCATGTTCTTTAAGTGATTTATAGTTTCAGTTGTTTACATGTCATTATATGAATGTATGGGTTATCATTTGGCACTTTTGTATGGTGGAGTCATATTGTTTGTATCTGACATATAAGTAACTTATTATGCGATATGCTACTCATAACTGTTTTGCCTAACTTCTTATGCAGAATAGTTTATCTTTAATGATTTCTGTTCTTATGATAGTTGAATGATTTTTATTACTAGTTATTATTCGAAATCTTTTTAGATCGCATAATAGCAAGGAATACACCCCGGGTTAGTGTAGATTAGATGTATTGTTTCTTATTAGGCTATAATAGCATAGTGTTAGTTCAAAGAGTCTAAATTAGATTTGCTTTGAATTTTCCTTAGATTAGCATAGTTCAAGCTCTACACACATACACACACACACCCAAGGTCGAGAAACTGGTCCCGTCATCCCCAGTCGGACCCACTATACCAAACGGATAAGGAGTTGCCAACCAAGGTCCAGACCGGGTGGGTATCCCCCTTGTTGTCGACCCGATTTTCGGGGCTTCAACAAAACTACAAAAGCTGCTAGATGCAAGATTCATTTACCCTATCTCGGACAATGAGTGGGTTTCTCCTTTGGTGTTGGTTCCAAAGAAAAATGGGAAGTGGAGGATTTGTCGATTATAGAGAGTTAAAAAAAGCAACAATGAAGGACCATTTGCCTCTACCTTTCATTGACCAAGTGCTAGATGGCCTGGTAGGGAAGAATTTTTTCTCTTTCCTAGATGGGTTTAGTGGGTACAATCAAATCTAGATTAGCCTAGAAGACCAAGATAAAGCCACCTTCACCTGTCCTTGGGGTACTTTCACTTATAGGGTCCTTCCTTTTGGCCTATGCAATGCCCCTGCCACTTTCCAGAGGGAAGTCTTGAGTATCTTTGTCGAGCTAGTCCATGATGCAGTAGAAATTTATATGGATGATTTTACACCCTATAGGTGTGATTTCTAGGAGGCTCTGTCCAACTTGGGTAAGGTGTTGAACAAATGCATTGAAATGAACTTGTTCCTTAGTCCCAAAAAATGTGAGTTCTTGATGACTGTAGGAACTATTCTAGGTCATTCAATATGCCAGAAAGGACTGTAGGTGGAGCCAAATAAGATAGCCATCATCTAGAGGGTCCCACCCCCGCAAAAAAAGAGGTATGTTAGAATTTTTCTAGGTTTAGATTGGATATTTATAAAAGACTTCAGAAATTTAGCTTCTCCTTTATTTTCGTTATTGGCCAAAGACTCTGAATTTTTATGGTCAAAAAGTTGTCCAGAGGCCCTGGACACCTTGAAGGACAAGTTGACCACTAAAACTATGCTCTGAGGCCCAAATTGGGCCCTTCCTTTCCATATACATGTTGATGCCTCTCACAAAGCCAAAGGAGCAGCTCTAGGCTAGATAGATGACAAGTTACCTTATGCCATTTACTTGATCAGTAAGAATCTGTCAAAGACCGAACTGAACTACACAGTGATGGAAAATGAGCTCCTAGCTGTTGTGCATTCATTGAAAAAATTTAGGCATTACATTACAGGTCACCAAACATTTGTACATATTGACCATGCTGCATTTAAATACTTGATGAACAAACATGATGTGAATCACTGGATTATTAGATGGTTACTTTTATTACAACAGTTTGATCTAACTATTATTTATAAGCCTAGCAAGGAGAATGTTGTTGCAGATTTTTTTAATTCAGATTGACTTTGCCTATAGGGGAGGAAGGAATGGTTGATGATTAGTTACTAGATGAACACTTATTCGCCATTTCACTTCTCTCTCCATAATTTACTGACATAGAAAACTACTTGGTGTCTGCACAGTTTCCACCGAACTTGTCTTCCAAATAAAAAAGTGAGATTGTGAGGAAGAGCGCCCCATTCACTTGGATTGGGGGCAACCTCTTCAAACTATGCCCAGCTCAAATTCTGAGAAGATGTGTCATGGAGGACGAAGTCTTTGAGATCCTTCTAACCTGTCATGATGGGACTTGTGGAGGTCACTTTCCAGCCAAGAGGACAACATTCAAGGTGCTACAAGCTAATTATTATTGGCCCACTCTTCACCAGGATGTGAGGTGGTATACTAGTCAGTGTGATCAGTGTCAAAGGATGGGAAAACCTACCCCAAGGGATGAAATGCCTTTGCAACCTCAAGTGACTTTCGAACCATTTGACGAGCAGAGCATGGATTTCATTAGACCCATTGACAGTCCATCAAGGCAAAAGTAGTACATCATTGTGTGCACTAACTATTTGACCAAGTGGTCTGAAGCCAAGGACATCAAAGAAGCAACAGAGGATAAAGTGGTTGAGTTTTGAAGAGAAAATGTATTTTATAAATTTGGGTACCCTAGAGCACTAATCAAGGCAGCCAGTTTACATCTCACATGATTGAAAAATTGTTAAGCCAGCACAAGATCAAGCATAGAACATCGACTCCTTACCACCCATAAGCTAATGGGCAAGTGGAGGTGACTAATAGAGCACTGGAGGGAATTTTGACCAAAGTGATTAGCAGCAGTAGAAAGGACTGGGCAGATAGATTAGTTGAGGCCACTTGGGCCTACAATACCACCTGGAAGACTAACGTTGGATTCATTCCTTATGAGTTAGTCTATGGGGAGAAGGCCCTGATGTCCATTGAATTTGAATAGAGCACCTTAAGAATGGTAATACAACTAGATCTAGATCTCACCATGGGACAACAAGAGAGATTTCTGCAGCTGAATGGGTTAGATGAGTTTAGAATGTAGGCCCTCCTACACAAAGAGGTAACTCAATTTCAAAGGAATATCTGGCAAGACAAGAACATAAAGGACAAACAATTTCAAGAAGGTGATTGGGCTTTGTTGTATGATTCCAAATACAAGGATTTTAAAGGAAAATTAAGGACTATATGGTTAGGGCCTTATGTCATAGAAAAATGTCATGATAATGGTTCAGTGCAGATAAGAACCATTGATGCAGAGGTTATTCCCTTACTTGTCAATGAGCGTGAATTGAAGGTCTCCAAGAAGCCCTTTTCAAAGAAAGAATTTATTAATGGAATCAGCAAGATAGTGATGATAGTGGAGAAAGTCTCAACTTCTACCCGATCAAGTCATTGAAAAAAGAAAAAAAAAGAGACTTAGGTGAATACCTCCATGAGGAACCTGAGTCCCACTGTTGGTCTGAAAACCTCTTGATGGTGTCAAAAAAAAAGAGAGAGAGATAAAAATATCTCTCGGTGAAACCTCTGTTGAGGCACCCAGGGCAAGTAGCTAGGATGAAAACCTCTTGGAGGAAGACTAGTTGTTTTCAAAACAAACAAACAATATATATATATATATATATATATATATAATGTATATATATTAATATATATATATATATATATATATATATATATATATATATATATTATATATATACAAACAGAGAGAGAGAGAGAGAGAGAGAGAGAAATAAGAAGAAATTTGAAAAGGTTGTTTGCAGGTCAGTAGTTGGAGGATCAGAACAATAAGAGAGGAGAAGAAGGACCTATCCAGTTCATGTTTTCACTCCTCCATTCCATATTCTTCATCGTCCCATCATTCCCTCCATTTATGAACTCATCTAGATCAGTTTGCATGGGTCCTGTGTTTTCTGCAGGATTCCATGAAGATCTATAGTATGATCCTATAGGAATTACAGTGGCTTGGGAAACCCAAGGAAAGTTACTCTAGAGAAAGGGGATGACCAGCTTGTTTCAAAAAAAACAATGTTCACTTCACCACCTCATCACCATGATTACCCTTGCATTCATCCAATAATTCAGTTTCAAAAAGATTATAGTTTTTAGAAGAAGAAAAAAAGGATAAAAACATAGGACAAGGGGACAATACCTGAAGGCTATACCTCTCACCTACCAATCGCTAGACCCCTTCTCTACCTATGACAACAATCTTCATGCTCTAGAACTAAGGAAAGAATAAAAATTTAGGGGAGAGGTTGCTACAGGACATCCTATAGGTTTCTTGTAGGAAATCCCATAGCAGTCTGTCCCACAAAAAAAAATTTCACAGATTGCAGTCATCTTTAGCATGGAAATCCTATTGTCAAGGAAGCTCCTCCAGAGCTTAGTCGCTATAGTAGGATCATTCTCATCACCCTCCAGTACCTACACATCAAAGAAAAATCACCAAAGGAGGCCAATATATATATATATATATATTATATATATATATATATATATATATATATAAAATATATATATATATATATATATAATATAATATATATATATATATAATATTAGTATATATATAGATAAACATATGCAACAAATACACAACAGGGACATCATTCTCCAACAAGCAGCATCATCATGGCATCTTACCCACGGGTATATCATCTCACTTAAGCTCTCTCATTAGCATAAGATGATAAAAAATGTAGATTTGTGTAAGAGTTGGTTTTATAAGCAAAGGTGGCCACCTTCGGCCATTCAACAAGGAGAATACAATTAGTTCACTATGGTTAAGTTACGGATGACCAAAGTGGGATATGATTATGATGTAAGGAGGAATGATGAAGTGGTAGTGGGACCAATGGTCCAAAAGTGGGTGCTCATACTTTGGTCAACAACACACCATCCCACACAAATCACCCATATGAGGAAATAAAACACCAATTCCCATGCATAGGAGGCATTCACAATCTCAAGGATACATCGAAGCAAGGTTTATCTCAGTTCTTGAAGTAGTGTCTATAGGAAATACAACGAGCAGTTTTTTAGTGCAGGAGCACCTACAAGATCCTACAGGAAAACCTCCAGGATCCTATGGAGAACCTATAGGATAAAAAGCAGTCATCTACAGGATTGGAAGTGGGCAATTAGAGAGGGAAAAATCAAAGGTGGCGTCATTAGGTAGTAACCAGGAGCTAGGAGCTATAGCTTCCCACATTTTCCAAGTAAAAAAAATATAGAAACACCTTCGCCCATTTTACTGTGTAAACTTATGAAACCCTTCTGTGCCACCTAAAGCCTCTACTAACCAATTCAAGCATGTTTTACCTCCCAAAATCACTTTGAACTCACTCCCAAGACCTATAAAGCTTGATAAAGCCATTAATGTCCCTCCCTATCAACCCAACATTTTCCTAACAGTTTTTTTTTGTTTTACAGGCGATCAAAAGACCTCAACCTTGGATAAATAGTATTAATACTAGTCATAAGACCTGTTTACTCCAATATTGTTATCAGGTTTATTCAAACAGAGATGGAAAATAAAACATACAGTTAAAAGACATGTAGAGGAAACATGAAATTAAATGATTTACTGTTGAAATAGACAGTAAAAAAAACCTAAAATATACAATGAAGGTAAAAGGATAGAGTAAAGAATAGTCAAAGTGTATCAGGGTTAAAGAGTATTAGATTGAAGACCAACTCAAGTAAATCAGCTAAAATGAATATAAACAACAGGAAAGACAGTTCCAAAGCATAGCATATAGATTCATGTCAAAGTGAAGACAGACGAAAAAACAGAACGGTAAAAGTAAAATTGGATGTAGTAAGGATTAAACAGATATTAAAACACTTTCCCCAGAAACAATGAATTTTATCCAAAGTAAAAGTGAAAAATAGTTAAAAGAAATTTAAGTTTAAAAGATGAAATCAGAGCATAAATGGTACATTCTTCAGAAATTTCTTGTTTAAGTCATAGTTTTTCATAAACTATTGTGGAAAATACAAGAATTATTTTAAGAAATTGGAGGATGTTTTTGTTCCTAACAAACCAATATACAACAACCTATCTCAATTTTTACACAGGTATTACCAAAAGGGAGATAAGTGCATGTCTTCACAGCCTAGTTTTTAGTTTGTGCAAAGTCATGTTTTTGACATCTTCTTTCAGAGCATATTTTGAATAGATGGAACTGAATTTTGGGAAACGGAGAGAGGTTTACCTCAAAACCATACTTATCTACAATAACCTCTTTCACGTTTTACATATCTATCACGGATTGAGATATACAAAGGTATCATTGGACCCTAAGTTTGCAGAATTTCTAGGGAAAAATGCACAAAGGAAGGATGCAGTTAGTGACTGGGATGCCTCATCATCACTTAAGAGTTGCTACCAAATTATAATTTCACTTCTTTGTCACCATAAATCCATAAACATAGTGCCAAATAGATTCACTAGTTTTGAATGTCCTTTATTTAAGTTCTATTATTGTAAAACAGTTTGAGATATTTGTAAACTAATCTTGATATTTCTTCAAGATATTTCAGTTTAGAATTAGTATGAATACTTCTTCATTTGAAGTATTTTGTGTCAGTTATAAATCATTTTTGTAGAATTTTTGTTTGGAGCTAAAGGAGCTATTGTAATCAAGTCTGGACTGGTTTACTGGATTAAATAAAGTTGAGCACATTTCACTCAATTCATGCGCACTATGGGAAACAAATAAGTATCACTTCTCTGAGTTTGATTATTGTTTTCCTTTATGTTATGAAATATCATATATGTTTCTCATAATTCTTAAAAGAATATGAGTAGTATCATCAGAATTAGCTTAAGTTTCCTTTGTTTTAACTTTTTGCTTATTTAATGTTTTCTACTAAATTGCTTAAGCTTAGGAATTCTTGGTTGCTCCCTTACTTCTATAATTCCTTCCCTCTATTGGCCCCTAGTACAGGATTCTTAAGTGCCCTTGCTATTTGCCAAACCTCCTTTCTTCATCTTAATCCTTGTTAAGGATTCTTCATTTCCCTTGGCCCTAGTTAATATTTTCATCCATTGAAACCTTCAAATTTGTCGTTATTGTGCTAGCTTGCCTTGTGATCTCTTACCTCACTGATTAATCAAATCCTAGTAAAGCTTTCATACTTGACTCCATAGCCCAATGGCCTAAATACTTGCTCTGCCCATCTATCTTCTTAATTCCACCACCCAATAAAAAAAAAACACCCCTGAACTTTCATAACTAGCCTAATATCCCATCAAATAAAGGTAAATTATAAAGAGAAAGCCCTCTCTAGGCTTAGGTTGGCTAGAACCTGAGTCTAAAAGATCGGTTTGTGGTTACCTCAGAAATTTCTTTCTTTAACCTTGAGAAAATTTTGACTGATAACAAGAAGAATAGAGGTCTATAGTTCAAGGAAAAATGGGGGAAGAATCACCAAGGGTATCTCTAGAACCCACTGAGAAAAAGGCAACAACTTCTCTTACTTCCCTAAGTACGCGTATCAAGCAAAAAGGGAAGAGACGGAGACAAACCCCATTGTACTTTAGGACAAGAAAAATTACAAGGATTAGGCAAGGAAAACATCAAACACCCACCAAAGTTCCTATTATCATTGATTACTCGCCAAAGTAGCAAGAAAAGATAGCTCCTGTTGTGAAAAAACAAGGAGAATGATCATTAAGGTAAGCCTCTCCCAAATATCCCATCACTTATGTTAGGAGGCCTGTCACCAGTGTAGAAATTTTGAAACATATGACACTTATTCATAGAGATTATCCTGATTATACACTATTTTCGGAATGCATTCATAATACATAACCTCCTCTACGTTGATCATCAATTTATAGAATTAAAGAAACAATCGCATGTGCACATTGAAACATCAATCACACATATCAACACAGTATGTACTGGGGAAAGCATACAGTTGAAAACCCCTCAATTATCTGTATATTATGATGATAGAGAACATGTAACAATACATAGTACAATACTCCTCACAAGTACTCAGTACTATCTCCACCTATTACACACAAACTAGCTCAGATCTG
>APFE030436421.1:18266-51944 GCA_000404065.3 Pinus taeda | reverse complement strand
CCTTTCCCTCACTGAAGACAACATCATATCCCTTGTCTTCTAACATCGCCACAAAGATAAGATTCTTCTTCAATCCTGGAACATGCATCACTTCCTTCAATACGAAGGGTTTACTAGACTCCCTCTCAAAGGAAATGGTATCAATACCGGTCGCACTGTATTTACCATCATCGCCCATCTCGATGTGCACTCCAAGATCTTTCTCATCCAGATCAGAAAACAAATCTCGATCTCTTGTCATGTGAAAAGATGCACCACTATCCAAGAACCATATCGATCCCATCACACTTGATACCAAGCATGCGATCAGCAAAAAATCCAGCTCAAACTGCAAGGCTAAGGCCTCTCCCGCTGCAGATCCAGTAGCTTGCTTATTTTTCTTCTTCTGCGGACAATTTGTGGCATAATGTCCATGATAGTGACAGTGAAATCACTTCACCTTAGACATGTCCTTCTTCTTGCCTTTCACACTGGAATGAGAAGCTTTCTTGTTCTTCCCCTTCTTTTCTTTGGAAGCCAAAGTACAATTTTCTTCATCAGATGCCTTTGATGAAGATCCGTCCCTGGTATTCTGCCTGATCTCCTCTTGCACAAGATCAGACCAAAGTCTCTCCCATTCTAGCAATTTATCCTGAACATTGACAAAGTCCTGATAGGAATGCCAACTCTTCATCCTCATCATCGACAGTCACCCCCACACTTCCCAGCTCATCCAGGCATTGGGTGAACTTCGTGAGATACTTGGGAATACTATCTCCATTCTCACACTTAATGTTTCTAAGTTTATCCTTGAGCAACAATTTCCTCTAGTCGCTCCTGCTTTGGAATAAATCTGTCAACGCTTTCCACATCAAGTATGGAGAAGCCTTTCCATGCAGGCTAGATACAATGTGATCCTTCACGCCCTCCAACAGAATCCTTCGACACTTTGTTGTCTTCTTTTGCCAAGCCTCAACTTGAGCAGTATCAGTAGGATTTGGGACTTCAGCATCTATGAACTCCTTCAACCCTTTGTCATCTAACACTGCCTCCATCCTGTCTTTCCATGCAATATAATTCAAGATGCCTTCAAGGGCATACTCCAACCGCAATCCATTGAAAGACATTTCAAATTCGACACCAAGAAAACACTGTTGCAAATTTCAATTCTACCAGCTCAAAACTCAATTGCTTCTAATCTAAAATTCGTGAGAACAAAGTATTTCTCATATAGAGATTGACTGTATGGGCATTTACTGGATATCTCACCTTCCAAAAGAAGGATGAATCCAGTGGCTACTTGGCCCAATTACAGACTCTGCCTGAAGAAATAAAATGTAATCACTTTTAGAATAATAGATCTGATGATTAACCTAGCTCTAATACCATGTAGAAATTTTGAATAATATGACACTTATTCACATAGATTATCTTGATTATACACTATTTGCAGAATGCATGTATAATACATAACCTCCTCTACATTGATCATCAATTTGCACAATTAAAGAAACAATCGCATGCGCACATTGAAACATCAATCACACATATCAACACAGTATGTACTGGGGAAAGAATACAGCTGAAAACCCCTCAACTATCTGTATATTATGATGATAGAGAACATGTAACAATACATAGTACAATACTCCTCACAAGTACTCAGTACTATCTCCACTTGTTACATGCAAACTAGCTCAGATCTGAATCAAGTCACAGGTTCAAATCTCCTCCGCTGTTTGCCTGCCTTCACTGCGCAATCCCTGTTGAGAATAGAACCGAATGTGTGATCCAAATTTGAATTCCCTTGGTTTGTACTATGCAATCCTCATTGGCAATCTCAATCCATTGATTGTGCAAATCTCATGCACAGCTATAGTCACAACTGATAGTAGACTCACCCTTTCACCCACCTCTAACACTTGTCTCCATTGAACTGTCCATGCACTGAGTTAACTGATGTATTCTTTGGTTGATTTATGAGTCAATAATTAGTGAATTAATTAATAATTAATTCACACAACTCAACATTAGTCTATTTGTCAGTTAGACTAAATACAACTAGTTCAACCAAGTCAAACTGAACACAACTCCATCAACTCCTCGATCAACTCCACCAAACTCAACCAGTTGAGTTCTAACTGAAGTCGTGCATGAAATAGCTCAAGTAACCCAAAGGAACCACGTATTTCCTTCAGCCAGTTGCATGTGCCACATCCGTAGCTCGAACTGAAGTGCTCCAAGAGAATAAGATAATGTTTATAGTCCAAATATTATTAAGAGCTAATAATATTCGACTGTTCTATATTTAGACTGGCAGTCTAAAAATAGACTCCGACCATATGTCTAAAAATAGAGGTCCATCTATTTTTACCAACATGACCAATCATCCATAAATAGCATCCTGCAACTCATAGACCATGATCCATATGTCTAAAAATAGACATAGTTTAAAAATAGACTTTGCGCTAAAAATAGCCTGTGGGCCCACTTAGTGAAGGCGACTTCTTTTCACTAAGCTCCATCATCTTGTTGCATTTTCAACAGCCAGGTCTTCCTCATCCAAAGGAAAAGGTCCCCTACAGGAGACATAGAAGGACCTACAGGATTCAGAGGTCATCCTACATGAAACTCTGCTAAACCTACAGGAAACTCAAAAATTGGACCAAGAAGGGATCATTCAATAAGAAACAAAGAAGGAAGATCCAAAACTGAGGGAACCTAGTCCTCAACCCAAACTTGACTCTTACTATAGGTTCATTGAAGGGGTAGGGTCATTCCACAGAAATTTTCCATCCCCTTATTCTTTGATCTTGCAAAAGAAAGGGCAAGGACACGTAGGTGGATGAAAATTTCCAAATATAAAGGAGTGGATGATATAGGCCACATGGAGGAGAAAGTGAAGGAGATGGGCAGAGAACTGAGAAACATAAGGGATAGAGAGGTAATGATGAAAGCTTAGTTGGAAGCACAGAATGCATGGCTAAGGGGACAGTTACAAGAGAGAGAAAGTCAATTGGCATCCATGGCCAGTTTATCCTTAGAGGTAATCCATTGAAGGATGCCAACAAAGTCCTATGCATTGTATCTTAAGGAAAAGTGGCTACAATTCCAAATTAAGACATTAGTGTAAAGAGACACTATGCCCTTCCAAGACTAAAGAAAATTCATTGATCTCTATGATCAAATCACCTTGGAGGATAGAGCTAAAATGTTTGAGTTTTACCTACACAACTTGGCCTTGACAGATCTGAATGTGTGGGACCCAAATTCAAAACTAGGGGACTTGCAATTGATGGACTTGGCATCATGGATGAATCATGAGGAGGAAAGAGCTACAGAGATGAAGAAAGTAATGTGAAGAGAAGAGACATAACCCCTCATGATAAGTGTTGAGCAATCAAATCCAATGGTTGTCATTAGCACCCACAACCTGATTGCAAATGACCCTAAGCTTGCACCTAGGTACCTCACTGCCCAAGAGCAAGCAGTCACACACTTTGAGGAGATGTTCAGGTTGTTAGGGGATGACAGCATGCAAGCTTTCCAAAGGAGATGGAACACTTTTCCCTATATCCTAAAAACTAGAGAGAACCATTTTCCTCAGAGAATGAGAAAGGCACTAAACATAACACCCATGTACAAGCAAGCTCTCCAAAGACTCAAAGTCAATTGGATTGGCTTGAGGCTCAGTCCACCACTGCTCTTAGGAATGTTGAAACGAAGGAAGGAAGAGGAAGAAAGAAAGTAGTGGGATGAGATAGAGAGAAAGGCAGTATACTATTCACAAGAAGAGGAAACTACAGTGGAAGCATGGGATGTCAGGGAAGCCACTAAAGCAATAAAGGACATGGATATAGATTGAGTTGCTCAGAGGATGAGAAACACTAGTAGGGGGTTGATGATGAGCCTCAACATTGGGTAACTATATGGACCTTAATACACCTCCACGCTCATTTAAATCAACTCTTCTCATGATTCCTTACATATTTTGCTTAATGAGATGAGTAAAAGTGAGATGTTATGCTAGGTGGACTAATGTGCATTGATTGCAGGTTTTTGAGAGCAAATCATGGAAATTTTGGCTAATTAAGGGCAAAAACTCGAATGAGACAAGGAGGAGAGATTGTAGGAGATAGATCCTCCTAATTTACTCCTCACTCATTCGAATATTCCTCCATCAAATCACACTCACTTGGAGTTGCAAGCAGCTGAGTCATGAAGATCAAAAGGTAGTCGAGCCAGTGACAGTTAAACAGCCAGTACATCTTGAGTTTGGGAGTCGAGCCTCCCTATATTTAAGGAAGTCATTGGAGACTTCATTTGAATAAATAAGGAGGTCTAGAGCCTCATTAGGATTCTAATTTTTGATGTAAAATCACTCATCAACTTTCGAGTTCAAGACTTGTGGAAGACATTGTTATGTAATTTTCTGATATAACAATGAGAATGAGCATTTCCTTGATCCACCATTGAGTTGAATCAGAGGGTTGAATCTCTTGGGTTAGGGCCCAACCCTAGTAGCAAAGGCTACTCTTCTTGTATTTGTATGCTTTGCTGATTTCGTAGATTAATGGTTGAATTGTCTTTAGCATTATTTCTTTGCTAGCAGTTGTGGATTTGATTAGTTTTCTTCCATTTGTGCATTACTTTAGCAATAGCTTAGGAAGATAAAGGAATATAAAAAGGTTGTTAGTAGGTGTATGTGGCTTCACTCCTCCCTTCAGGGACCATGGTTTGAGGAAAGAACTCCTACGCAGCCCAAAAAGACAGAATTCTGATTTCTCATGGCATTTAGGGTTTTCTGTTACTTAGGCCAACATTTTACTAGTTTTCAAGAATAGGATTTAATTGTCATTTCTGATATCTTCAACCTTTCATTAGATATCATAAAGACTTCACATTGTTCTACATGTTTTCCCATGCATGAGATATGCAACTAGATAATGAAATTTTGTTTTTCTTTAGTTAATTGAAAATCTTTCTTGTTTAACATGATTCATGGATAAATGTCAATCGCCGATGCAGTGCAGGAGTTTCAATAGTGTATAGAGACTTCATGACCATAAACCCCATCCTAACCTCATCCATCCAAGATTATTACTTTTTTTCCACTAAGTCCCTCACCAAGGTCATCATCCCATAAGAACACTTCTCCAAGTTTGTTGAGAAAATCCAACCATCTCACAAGCTCTGTTTTGAGCTTTAAAGGAGTCCTAGCCACTCCCTTGCCTCATTTCACCCACCATTCACCTTCCTAAGCCCTACACCACCTTCCAAATCCCTCTTGCTCTCGGCAGGATCCTATAGGAGCATTAGGACATCCTGTAGGAGGCATTAGGACATCCTATAGGTTGACCAATAGTGACTTGTTTTGAGGCCGAATTGGGGGAAAAGCACCTAGAAGATAGGAGAAGACCCCTACTTGCCTCCCAAATGATCTAACAATTCACCATTATCCCTAATCCATTTGCCACATCACCAAGAGAAGTTATCATTCACATTTTCACACAAAAAAATACAAAAAGGAAAAAGAGTCATTGTGTTCATTTACATGCACAACAATAGAATGTTTGGATGTTTCGAATTACATGCCTAGGATAGTAGGACTACACACATTTCAACTTAGCATTATTTTGAAGCAAATCCTATTAGCAGTTAGTTAGATGAATGGTGTGTCTAAACATTTGATTCCAGTCTTTTCCTTACTACATTAGACAAGATTTCATTTAGTGTAAATTTCTCTTTTTCTCATTGGTAATCAATCTTCTTCTGAATAAATAGATGGTTGGTTTGAGAAACCATAGTGGTTTATCGCTAGCTTAGCGGTGACAAAGAGTGGACCCATTGTATCTACTTGTGTATACAACACTGTCACCTCCAAGTTTGTACAAACCTTAGGTTGATAAAGTAAAATTGGTAGCTCTAGGAGTTGCAACATTCATGCTACAATACTGGTTCTCATCACGCACGATGACATGCATGCTATTGAATTCCCTTGCATGTGATCAATGACACTGCTCACCATGACTGCTCCGTGCCAGCTGTTGGGATGGATCTTTAACTTGCACGAGAATAGTTTCATCTGTGATTGAATGTTGTGCCCATTGTTGTACATGTTCTTGTTGCAACTTATTCTCTTGTCTATGCAGCTCTTGTTCTTCCTTAAGTTGCTGCTTGAGAACATGCAACTTCTTCTCTGTTCCATTCTCTACCTTCACGTGATCTTCATGTCGCATCGTCACCTCATAGCTTGAGTCTCCAAAGTTGCTTTCACCACAAGTTGATCTGCTTGACCTTGCAACTTTGTTCTACCTCTGTGTTGTCAACAAAATTCCTCTTGCGTTCATTGCATCCGGTATGCTACCTTCAGTTGTTGTTCATGGTGCTTCTTGTTGTGATGTTGCTTCTGTCATATCTTGATGTCCTTGTCTACGAACAACTCATGTCTTCATGGATAGGCAAGTTCATAGACACTTGATCAACTGCATCCCCAAGCGTGCTTTAAACGGTGTCTTGGACTCTGCTCTCCTGAAACCATTATATATGTGTGGCTAAGAGGTAGATGAACACCTGTGATACCTAAAGACATGACAACACTCATGGCAAACAATCTGTCAGTTGAAAACCGAAATGAATTTGAGAACTGACTTGCATCATACCTATGTGATTGGTCATGAAGGTTGCACAATTTCTGCTGGGAGGTCAGGAGACTAACTACCAAGATTGCACAAGGCATATTCTGGGCTATCAAGAGATTGATTGGGTGCTATAACTGTGCAATGTATAGTCCAACCTGGTTGTTGACTACTGGAATTGCGTAATGTGCAATCTTAGCTAGCAATGGTTACAGGCTCAGTGACTACATTGTGCAATTTTCTGGGCCAACAATCAATCTCCCTCATGATTGTGCAAAGTAGGCCTGGGGAACAACTGCTGGGAAGAAATGCACATTTTTGTAGAGGAAGGTAGAGCCTTCCCTCAGGATTCCGAAATTTTGTCTTGGTGAGGTAAAGTCCAGGTCAAGGCTGCCCAGACACGTCGATGAGCAACTGAAATCAAATGTGAATGATCATGCATGGTGATAATGATTGTAAGAATAAGTGAATGATCATGCATGCAAAAAACGAATGACAGATTCAAAAAATGGAACAACATGCATGTGGGTGAGGCGAGTTGCCGAATTGGTGACCGTTCGTGAAAAATAGTTTCATGCATGTGACAGGAGTGAGATGTTACTGAAAACTGAAACGGTGCTAATATAAGCGAGTATGTATCAAAACAACAGCAAGCACTCAATGAAATCAAGCAGAAATCATTCATACAAAGCGAAACACAAAAATCACAAGAAATGAAACATAAGACATTGAAAGCGAGTTTCCCCCAAAATAGTTGAGCTGAATGTGCCAACGTCTCCTAGATGTGATGTGGGATGTCAGAGCTGCAAGGTTGATGTTACGGATGAGCTCTGCAACATCTGGTTCATGAGTTTTGATAAAATCGAAGATGTGACGTGCATTCCACAAATATAGGAAGAGAGACATTTGGTGGGAGGTTTCCAAGATGATCCTTGCATGAAACCTCCAAATTCTAAAAGTAGATCCCTAAATCAAGGGATGCCTTTGCATGCTACCCTAGGAGAAGCAGCCCATGCATGAAAATCGGTTTTTCTCGGTCCCGAAGGGAACCGGTCAAATAAGTTGCACATGCAAGAGATTTCTCAACTACTGGGAGAAAATGAGCTTTTCTTGAAGAGAGCTAGACTAGCTGCCCAGGAGATTTGTGCAATTTTTGGGCAGAGCAGCTGACTGCTACCCAGGATTGTGCAATTCATGGGTTGAGCAGCTTGTGAGGGGCATGCATAAAGCTCTAATAGACAGGCTACGTTTCTGCAATAAAAACACTGAAGCTTGTGTACTTGACGAAGCAAGACATGCTGCTGTGAAAGGTTGGTAGGGAAGCTCCAAAACGAAGCTAAGGAAAAATTTTGGAGGGTGGTTGTAGCCGCTACGACAACCTCAAAAAAGATGAAATGATTTTTAATAAAGACTCTAACTGCTTTAAAATGGTCATTTCATGTCATTTTTCTTGCTCAAAAATGGAATGGAGGGAGAGAGAACATGAAACCAATGATGTGGCTACTTTGGTAGATCCAGCCACTTTGCAGGCTCTCAGGAATTACAACCTCCTAAAATACTAGCTAATCCCTGGGATGAAAGCCTAGCTAGATATGATGACATGGTTGGGGAGGACCTGGAATGTCCAGGAACAGTGTTTCATGATTGTTAATTATCACCTCACCATTGATGTTGATGACATATATTTCCTGGCTGGGTTATCTCATCGAGGAGACGATCTTTCACTTTTTGGATCGGAAGTAGGGGGAGACACTACTGATGGATAATTTCTTCAGTTTTGCAAGGGTGCACCACTCAAAGATGGATGGATTAACATTCATTCCATCGAATTTTTATGCTTGAGGACCATTGCTTTCACTATTAGAAAACTGTGTGGCAGTGCTTCCCTCCATCTAGCCACCTGGGCATAGATGCAGAAATTCGTGAAATGTTGGGAGTCCACAGTATACAACTGGTGTGAGGAAGTAGTAGTAAATATGAAGGGCAACTGAGTAGGTGCAAGAATGGTAAACTAAAAAATTTCAGTTATGGTGTCATTCTAGTTGCTTTTGCCCTAGAAATGGTTTTTATTAACTGGTGTGAGGAAGTAGTAGTAAATATGAAGGGCAACTGAGTAGGTGCAAGAATGGTAAACTGAAAAATTTCAGTTATGGTGTCATTCTAGTTGCTTTTGCCCTAGAAATGGTTTTTATTCTTTGGCATACGAGGGCGTTTCGAGGGATCCACGCTTGATGAGGTGGGTTGCACTGATGACATTCTACGATGGTGATGATCCTATAGTGAGGTATATGATAGATTTTTTTGACTGGCTAATTGAGCAGATTGTTCCGATTAAGGACTTCACGTACGTTGGGATAGATTAAAGAGGTGACCCTGATATCCCACTTCCATTCGGGGCTCAGTGGGGTGATCTAGGTGAGATTTTTTCATTTCTTGCATATTTTCAAAGTTTTTAATTTTTAAGTGTTTTTTGTCTTTAGAGGCTAATTGTCTTAAATGTATGTGCAGATGTGGGTCCAACCTGATCCGCTAGGATGAGACGGTATGATAGACGAGACGAGCATCCTATAGTTGTTGCAGTAGCAAACCCAGAGGTGGATGACATCCTGACAGAGTTGGAGCACAACCTTGAGAGGTTGACTGCCAGCATCCCATAGACTGGAGTTGATGAAATTCCACGTGCCTATCAAAGGCACGTAGTTGGGGTTCCTAGGCTGCTTAGAGATTTGCTGCATCGAGTTTCTCGTTCTATCATGCGTTATCATGAGCTGACCATGCCTAGTTGTTCTAGTTTATAGGACCATTTTTTACCTTTTGGAGCCAATACTATTTGGAAAATGCAATGCCACAAAGACTTATCTCCTCGGACGACATATTTTGTAGACTCGCCAAAACTCTATTTTAATGAAAAATTTGCTACTCATATCTATGTTTATCTCGATCAATTAATGAATGAATTATTCTTTTTAATTTACAAATGTTGCAAATGTCTATTTAACACATGATTCGCCAATGCATTTGTCAATGTGTTTAAATATCTCAGAATGTGTTGATATTCAATACAATCAAATTGTCTTTCCAAGAGATGGACTCGTAAAAACATCCTTAACATGGTTGGACTCCTAACTAAATAGACATCATTTAAATATAATGCTACGAGCTGCGTATCTAACCTAATGATCAAACGTCAGATACCAAATGTAATGGCATTAGACAATAGCTCGATCATTGTGCTATATTCTTCTATATTGACCATTGTTTGATCGACATATCTCGTGAATAGAAACTAACTAGTTACTGGGTGAATAGATAATCTAAGTTGTGGAAGATAAATTCTGAGTACTATGACTAGCACCATTAGCAAAGCCAATGTAAGTCAGAGAAAATGTCGACATCTTCAAATCAAGTGTAAAAATGAGATAAGCAGAAGCAGTATTAAAAAAACACTAATCTACCACACATAGCTAGAAAATGTAAATAATGTACAAATCTTCACCAAAAATTTATGCAAAATATTTCTTTAGTTAAAGACCATTTCTGGGCTTTCCTAAAGGAACACGATCATAATCAATTAGCTCATAGGCACCTTTAGCTAATACGCATTTTATGATGTAAGGGCCATGCCACATGGGCCCGAATTTTCCTGCTTCTAGCTTGTCATGAGCTTGATCATATACCAAGACTAGGTCACCTTTGGAATATGTATGAGGATTAACGTTCTAATCGTATTGGGCTTTGACACATTTTTGGTGAGCTTCGCTAGACAATATGGCATTATGGAAATTTTCATCTAGATGGGCTAAGTGTACAAAGCATTCTTTGTATGTAGAGGTAGCATGTGTTGTATCTCTGAGATGATAATGGTTAGCTATCATGCCAAGGCATCTAAGATGATTGTTTTGGGGGTTTTGTTTTAATTTGGAGGACCAATGTATGAAACAGATTTAAAATAGTGATGCCTAACCTTTTGAATAGTATTAATATTTAAACATAGGGTTGCTATTTAAATTCACACAGTGATATAGCTTGCATGGTGGTGAGCAGAAATAGAGAGATGGTATGACTATCACAATATTCAAATTGAAAATTAAATAATCATAAGTAAGAAAAACTTTAAACTATGTTCAGAAGGTTTAACAAAATATGCTTAAGCTTACAACAAATGCTGATTATTTTATGATTTAGAGGCAATTAATAAAACAAACATTTTATATAATTCATTCTCTTTATAGATGATCACCTCATAAGCTTATAAGAGTAATTGAAACACAATTACTCCTACCTAGTTATCTTTGTAAAACATAAGAATATGAAGAAAATATTGTGAAATAAAACTGGAAAAAGACATACAGAGAAACGAAATTGTATGAATCAGAATTCAGAATCCATTTTCTTTTGTATTAATGATTCAGAAAAGTCAAGTACATTTAATGTTTAGAAATGCTTCTTCAAGGGTGCAACCCTTAATAACTTGTGAAAGACAGTTATTTATACAATCTAAGAACTGAGAAAATATCTTAAACTTCTTTACAAAAATAGATAATTACAAAATCAAGAATATAAATTGAAGTCAATATGTCACTACTTTAGTGCTAAGCTGTTGATGACTGTTTCTGGAAAAACTAAGAACTATTGAGTTGGTGATGATTGTCCCTATAAATATTGAATGTTGTTTGATCGCCCTTTTAGTCAAGTAAATTAGTTAATTCTTCCCATTGTTTTTTATCTGGGATAGATAACTTAGTTACCCTCCTACAAACTTCATCCATCTCTATATACTTAGTGAAAGTAGGTTTTGCTAGAAATATATGCCTAATTTAATCTAGGATGAAAAAGGAATCTCTAAATGCATTCAACACAACCCTTGGTGTTGTTGCACCTCTTATATTTGAAAATGAAGCAGCATTGGTACCCACCTTTGTAAGCTTCCGAACATAATCCTCAATGGGCATTAATTTGTCATTAATCACAAGCATAGAAGGCAAACCCTTGTTGGTCAAGGGTTCTAACCTACTAAAAAACCTTTGAACTATAGCATTCACACCACTGCACTTTTCCTCCAACTAAAGGATGAGGTTTTTCTTAGTAATGATCTTCTTTACTTCCAGTATAGTTGTTGTCCTATCATTTATACCCAATTCTTCCAGCTCATATCTGTCTTTAGAATTGAGGAACTTGATTATTTCAGAAGCAATTTCAGGCATGTCCTCAAGCTCTTTAGAAATAATTTCAATAGGTTCTTGAGCTTTCTCCAACAGGTCTTTTTGATCAAATATTATCTTGATATAGGGCCAAATATCCTTGACTGATTCTATAATTTCTTCCCATATAATTTCCTTTTCCAAACCTAGTTTGTTTCCAATGTATGTCTCTTTGATTTCCTTCTACAAAACTTCAATCTGACTTTTTGTCCTCTGCAACTTGGATGCATGTGAACTATCTGCAACTGCCTTCATATGTTTTAATTCCTTCAATTCATCCTGCAACTTCTTCATTTCAACTGTCTAAATGGACAAATTTTGAACAGCTTCTGCAAGTTGTTCAACTCCTTCTGTTGTACCAGTAGTCGATATTGTTCCTAAAGTAGAAACTCTGGTTATTGAGACTGTTGAAAGAGGAACTACATCCATTGGAATTTGAGCTTTCTTGAAAGCTTCTTCTTTCTCTCTGACCAATTTCCATTTTCTCCTCCATCTGTTGTTCCATGATGAGCTTCATCATGTTAGATTTACGAGTCTCGATTTCTTCAATCTCCTTGGTCATTGAATCCTCAAAATTTGGAAGTTTGAGTTGCTTCCTTAATGCTGAGAGCTCAACATTTTTCTTCTTAACAATTTATTCTCCTGCATTTATGTTTGAGGGATCATATCCCATCTTTAGCACCAGATCTTCCAAGGATTTGATCTTGGTGTCATTTTCCAGTGAGGAAACCTTTTCTAGTTTCAGTTGTGACTGTGTACTAGCTAAGGTGACCTGCAACTTTGACAAACTCATGAAAGTATGAGTTAAAGTAGAATAAATCATCTATCTAGTTTGTTTTTGCATCTCAATTTGATCAATTGGATGCACATCCTTTACATTAAACTCTAATGAGGATTGCTTCTAATAATGTGCATGAGTCTTGGGTTATGGAATCTGAGCTTGCAGGAAAGCCATCTGCATTTTCCCTTTCTTAGAGTCAAACACTGAAAGAATTCTGGCCTTAGAGCTGGAGGAATGTTTCCAGAACTGGGTGTAGGTGTTCAATTTCAACTCTTCATTATTCTTTTTAATCTCACTGAAAACATGAAAGGTGTCCTCCTTCTTGTCCTTCTGAATGCTTCCACTGGTCTGAATTACCTGTTGTTCATGAGAAGTAGTGGAATGAGTTGGGGACTAGATAGACCATCCACTAGACTGTGTATAAAGCACGATCTCTCCAAGTCCACCAAATGTTGTTTTTTGAGACTCGTGTGTTACTCCAAAAATCACAAAGATCCTTGGTCTCTTTTTCCTATGCACAATCCTAAAGCCCTCGCTTGATGCTTCAGTTGTAGGGGATGACTATTCTTCCCTTGCTCTTTTAGTTGTCTTTTCCTGTGCAAGTGGAGTTTGCACATTTGAAGTAGAAATTTCTCGCTCTTTAGCTTCTTGAAGGGTGTTCTCTTTCCATTCCAACTGATTTTTATACTGCTCTATTTCAGGTCTAGCTATGTGGTGATATGCAGCAAACTTATTTCAACCCTAAGTTTAGAAATCAATCCCATTGGGTCATAAGACTAAGTGAAACTGAGACCAAACTTCATTTCCTTTACTAATCTGTCTTCTCCTTCTCTTGCTTCTCTGGTATTGTAGATGAATGGAACAACCTGAGCTTTTAGCTTGAATTGAGATCTTCTTTGCTGCCACAAGGTGTACTTAATTTGCATTTAACCTCTGCCTAATATATTCTAGTGCAAAGATTCTGATGGGGAGGTACTTGGGAAGTTTGTAGGGTGGAAGCTGACAACCATAAACCCTGATTTCTATGTAGTTTTGGTAAAGATACCAATATCCTGTTGTGGCTTGATAAACTAGCTGCAACACTTTTACAATTTCATCACTAATTCTTGGTACTGGACTGCTGCTCATAAGACTAATAGCTGGATGAATAAACAATTCTATGAATTGTTTATAGATAAACTATTCTTTCTCCTTCATTCCCATTGTATTCCAAAAGATCATTGATTGTTGGTTGCCTTCCCCATCTAGCTTCTGTAAGGTGAATGGAAATTTGTCTCCCTGAAAATATATAAAAAGGTACACAAGTACTGAAGCATACTTGAATACTTCTTCAGTGTTAAACTAGACAAATTGATCATGTATGGCTTCAGCTAGGAATTGGCTAAAGTTATAGAGAATAGTGGGTTTGGAATCAGCATAAAATATTGACAAGAAGCCTAGGATAGCGTCATTAACATATTGATTAGAATTGTAACCAAGCGGATAGGACAAAATAGTGGTGATTTGCTTGGTTTTGTCAGGGAATGTGGATGAATCATAGGGATGGTTTCTTTTAGGCAGTGGACTATCTATAGCTAGGAAAAGTTCAAGAGTCTCAGATATTTTAGTAAAATATAGCTAAGCTTCTATCAGGATTTCATGAGAAAAAGGATGGGTTGGTGTAATAGTTGGAGCTTGCAGCTTCTTTTCAATGGACTCAACATTGATGAAACAGAGGACTTCTCCTGTGGGTGAAATGATTGCTCTTTGAATATGATCATAGGACTCATGGCATTTCCTAACAAATCAGGTGCTCTATGTATCTGAAGAAAAATGTAGTGGGGAAGGAGGGAGTCCCACAGTCCCATTTCATCTGTTTGATCAATTAATTGATCCTCCATCCACCAGTAAATTTCATATAAATCAAATTGAGAAGAAGACTCAATGATTTTACAATCTCTGTCGACTAGGGGAGTATGATGGAAGTCAACCTACAAATGAATAAGAGGATTTTGGATTTCTACAATTTATTTTCCCTTAGGATGTATCTTATCAAATGAATTGTAGACTAAAAGTGATGGAAATGGGAAAAATTGGTCTGAAACTGAGTGATAACAGTAAAAATAGTGTGGCTGAAAAGAGACAAGTGAACCTGGATGTCATCTTTCTTCTGAAGAGGACAAAGTGATTGCTTAAGTGTTGAACGGTCTTTGCGCTGTAAGGAGGAAATATTTGAGTGATCAATTTGGTTACAAAAATGCACTGTGTAATCATTTTCATGGAGGAACAAGGCTTTTAATGGAAAAATGGAGCAGAGTTGTTGAATGAATGGTTAAATCTGCATTAATTATCCAACGAGATTAATTAATGGGTCTTTGGGACATAAATATATGGGAGTTATGAATTTAATGAATAAAAAAAAGGAAGCACTTGATTGGATGGAAGAAGTGACATGGAGCGGGCATTGATATTAACATAGAGCGACGGTAAATAGTCACATGTAAACTGTGTTTGGGAGTAACATGAGGTGGTAAGTTGTTTTGAGATTTTAAGTCCCGAAAGAATAAAATAAGGATAAGGTGGTTTAAGAATGTGGTTTCGGAAACTACCCACTTCGGACCCTCACCCCCCCCCACCCCCCGCTGATAAAGTTCGAACGATAAATGAGGGCTAAGGAGCGATGTGGACCATCGAATCTGGGGGGAGCATATGGGATGTAAGGTAAGGTGAAAAGATTTTAACATGTAAGCAACAAGTGATGGTGGGGTCACAATTTTGGCGGATGTGACAATTTTGAGTAATGGGGGAATAAATGAATGAATTTAGGGTGTTTACCAAATAACATTGGTGCTTAGAATTCATAGTTAATTTAAAATGCAACATTGTATGCACACATTATCCAATGTTACAACTTAGGATAAAATCCTTTCATGCTCCAATTATTTATCATATGTCTATCTACCCTTTAGACTCCTAACATTTTCATTTATTCATCCGAGTGCATTTAGGCTAGCAACTCAATATTTCCCTTTAATGACTAATCTACCTCTATCCCTTATTTCCTCCATTGGCTCAGATTACACTGTTCAGCCAATTTATTTTCTACCTATTGACAAATAATTCAAATAAAATCCAATTATGATTAAACTGTACAATTGGATTATATGGACTAGTGTGGCGTTTAAACAATCTGTACACAATTTTATTTGCAAAACTAAACTATACTAAGAGTAGTGGCATTTGGATTTGCAACACTTTTAGAGTTTATTATTTTTTCTTTTCTTTCTAACCTAACATTTTATTTTTGCCTCCAATTTTTAGGGCATCTATTCTATCATTTTATTTGATATGGACTTATTCATAAAAATATCTCTAACATTTTTTATTTAATATTCTTTTTGTCCATATCCTAACTTAACATTTTTTGAAAAATATTTTCATTTTTTGACTAATTGATAGTAACTAACCAAAACCAAAAAATGCTACAATAGCAGGTAATAATTTGATAGCTAATTTAAGAGATGGAGTTTCACATTCAATAGGTAATATGGATTCTAAACCATAAATGAGTTGAAAAGGAGTAAAACTAGTCGATGATTTTACAGTAGTGCAGTAAGCCCACAGTTTTGAAAAGATCATAGAGTGCCAGTTTCCTTTATGGATACCAACTATCCTTTTAATCATATTGGTTAAAACTTTACTGACAGCTTCGACTTGGCCATTAGCTTGTGGATAATATGGAGTAGAGCTATCATGGCGGATACCAAGTTGCACAGACAGTTCAACCATCATAAAGTTGCAAAAATGACTACTATGGTCTGTGACAATAGCTTGTGGGACATCGAACCCAGAAATCACATGATTGAAAATAGTTACAATTTCACCATCATCTCTATATGTAGGCATCGCCTTGTCCCATTTTGTAAAGTAATCAACTGCAAGGATGATAGATCCATGCCCCCCAACCAAGTGAGGGTTACAACTAATGAAGTCGATGCCCCATATAGAAAAAGGACCGACAATTATGATTGGGTGAAGAGGAGTGGGAGGTGCTCGCATTTTCCAATCATAAATTTAGCAATTATGGCATTTTCGGATTGTAGTGATACAGTCTTTAAACATTGAAGGCCAAAAATAGCCAACATGTAATATCTTATGGGCAGTAACATACCCAGACATGTGACAGCCACATGTTCCAGCGTGGCAGTCATTCAAAGTTTTTTTGGCTTCTTCAAGAGTTAAACAACGTCATACTACAAAATCAACAACGCGATAATAAAGAGTGTCGCCAATAATGTTGTATTGTTGGGACTGGTATGGGATTTGCCGATGATCAGTTTTGGATAACTCAGGCCTAAAATTTTGTGTTTGGATATATATAATGATGTATCCATACCACGGATCAAACACACTAATAAGAAAGAGAGATTTGTCAGCAAAAGAATCTTCTACTACAATTTCTATATTAGTATGGGGGAAGTCACATAATATTTTGGCGAAAACCAAGGATTTCTTTGATTTGGATTTTTCAAATTCCATATCAAACTCTTGTAAAATGACTATCCACTTCGAGTATTTTTCTGCTAACAGTTGCTTCATCAGAATACACATCATAGGATTGCAATGTGAAATGACAATCATTTTTCAGAGAAGTATATAGTGATGGAATTGTTGAACAACTTGCACAACTGCCAAGGCTAGCTTCTCCACATGTGCATATTTAATCTAGTAAATCACATGTTCGATGTAAGAATCATCCTCTTAGACTAACATCATGCCTATGGTGGAATCAGATGTAGCTAAGTACAAAAAGTAACCTCAATGATAGTCAGGTGGATGCAGTAAAGGCGCATTAGTCAATGTGTGCTTTAATGCATCAAAAGCTTTATCAGCAAGCTCATCCCAGAAAAATGGAATACCCTTTTTCAAAAGTCAAGTAAAACCCTGTGTTAGTTCAACATAATTGTGGATGAATCTACAAAAAAAAAAATTCCCTTACAAACTTTGGAGTTGAGTGAAGCTAGAAAGAGCAGGAAAATTCAAAATTGCCTCTACCTTGAAAGGATCAACATGAATGCCTTCCTTTGAAACCATGAATCCTAGAAGGCGACTGGATACCACACAAAAAAAAACATTTGTGTGGATTCAAGCAAATATTGTAATGCCTACACCTAATGAAAATCGCTTTTAAGTGCATTGGGTGATCCTGTCCTTTCATGGAATGAGTCGGGATGTAAACCAAGTAAGGTTGAACAATATGCTTGATATCGTGGAATGCATAAGACATTGCTCATTGAAAATTTTGTGCCAACATTTTTTAGGCCAAATGGGAGTTTGCAATAAGAAAAACTCCCCCATGGGCATATAAATGCAGTTTTATATTGATCGGAAGGGAGTATGTTTATCTGAGTGTAGCCATAAAATCCATCCATAAAGGAAAAAATTTCATTTCCGGCATAGTCGTCATCAATTTGGTTGATATATAGAGTTGGATAATTTTATTGGGGACAAGCTTTATTGATATCTCGGTACTCAACACACACTCGAATGGTTCCTTGCTTTTTATTAATGGGCATGATATTTGATACCCAATTGTTTAAAGGAACAAGGTAAATGAATCCTTCTTTCAACAATTTCTCAACCTCAGTTTTGATAGTAGCAGCTTTTCGCGGATGTATAGGACATAATCGTTGTCTAACTGGCTTAGCATCCAAATAGGTTTTTATTTTATGTACAATAATGGTAGGCTTGATTCCTGGCATGTCTTCATAGGAATAGGAAAAAATGTCGCGGAATTCCTAAAATAGGGCTTTGTAAGTTGAAATCTCTTCTAACGAACAAGAGGCTCCTATATGAATATTTTCAATTATTTTGGGTTTTACTGAGACATCGATAGGTACTGTTAGCTATATGTTCCCTAAATTATGTTCAGAACTGGAAGAAAGGGTAGATATTGGATTTTGAGGATCATTAAGGGTCTTAGATGAAAATAACGATGATAAATTATTCTTAATTTTATCAAAAGATGGTAAGAGAGTTGAATGATGATGAGTATCCTCCCATGGCATTTCATCCAAGGTCATAACCTCCATAATCCCTTCATCAGTTAAAAAATATTTGTTAAAAGGATCAGGCATAGAAATTGGTTCCAAGCGTGACAAATTAGAATATTCATCAATGATCATATTCATTTGATCATCATCAGATGTTGATGAGTTTGAAAAATATTGAATGGCCTCATAAGCTAATTCGAAATGACTACGAGGCATTTCATCACCATATAAGATCATTTCTAATTCTGACGGTACTTTCCATTGATCTCCCAATTCGAAAGTACTTGGTGTAATCATGTTGATATGTGCTCATTCTGAAGAAGAGCAGGTTGAGGGATGATCCGGATTTAAACAGGAATGCAACAAATTACAAAGATAACCATAAACACATATATGCATCAGAAATAATACTTCATTTCATTACTATAAAATACTGAAATATGCTTACAAATAGAGTTGGAAATAAACTAGCTAGGGCGATGGTAGCTTATCTTTGAGAAGACATGTGGCGGCTACATGCCTCTGAACTGTGTTACAATGAGGTTGGAAGGCCTATTTATTGTTGAGAAACAATGGAAAACCCTTCACATCCCAAAACCTAACCCTAGAAGATGAAACGCCAAATTTTGGGCCCCGTTTGGGTAAATTGGTACTTCAATTTCCCGGGGTCGTAACTTTGGCATACGATCTTCGTTTGACGCGTACAATAGCTCGTTAGAAAGATCTATTCGAGAACTACCACTTTGGGAAGGGAAACATTGGTCCATGGACCCACATTTCCCCAAGATTTCCCAAAAAACATCGTTTAGGGCCTCAAAACAGCTTCGGAAGTTCAGGACCCGAAAAACTGCTAAAAATAGTAAATTGTGCTATAATTTAGGAAACTACAAAAAAAATGAAAGAGACAGTTGTGGGGGTCCAAATGGGCTAGGTGGGTGGCCACCAACATCCACCTGGATCAAGGGAACATGAGATTTCCCATCAAATATGATTCTTTGAGCATGCCAACACCAACTTCTTCATATGGAGTGGTCGATTTTCCAACAACTAGGATACTACCGGTCGAATTAGGGTCAGAGGTATAGTAGGAGAATTGATCTGCTTTCACAATTCTTCCTTTGTGAAGAAACATAATTATCCTAAAATATGACGAGACTACTGTCGCCATGGCATAAGTCCAGCTTCGACCAAGCAAAAGTTTGTAATCAAGTTGAGAATCAACAACCTCAACGTCTATTGCAACTATTTTTCCTTCTAACCCGATTAGAAAATCATTTAAAAGTCCATACAGACGAAAACCTCTTCCATCGAAGGATTTCAAAGTCGTGGAAGATTGATTAATTGTTGGAGAACCTAAATCTTTCCAATAGGAGATGGACATAATGCATGTCGGCGCTCCTTCATCAGTCACTATTTGAAAAATCGTCGAGTTTTGACATGAACTGGTATCTGAAAAGCTAGTTGGTGTGGGAGACATGGGATATGATTCTCGAGATAAAAAACAATCAAATGGGAGCCTTGAGGAGCCACAACTTCTATCGTTGATAATAATAATTTCTTTTGTGCTGGAAAAGTTTGCAGGACTTCAAGGGCATACATGGCCGAAGGTGACATAGCCATATCTTCGACGATGTTATAATTTTGGACAGCCCTCGTGTGAGGATTAAAGGCTGACTTATAAAGAATACCCTTAGGAGGCGGACAAATTATGATATTAGGATTTGGTTTTTCAATGTGTAATGGTTCAGAAGGAGAAGGAGTATTCAGAAGTTTGACCAGATGAACTAGAGTCATCTCCATTTTGAACATGACTCTTTGATGTGTAATCTTTGGATCTCGTTGCTATCATAACTCTGGAAGACATCATCATGATATATTCCGATGGGGATGAGGAGGATTGGTCATGAGAGACCATTTTATTGTCTTGAGGAAAACGATCCTTCAAAATAGTGGGTGTGGGTGAATGTTTGATGAATTTAGAAACTTCAGCCCAATGAGGGCACTCCTTAGTATAATGATCTTCCTCATCGAGGTTTCCTCTTTTTGTCAGATGGTTCGGTCTTGGCTGATTTATCCTTAGAGTGGTTGTCTTGTTTATTTTTGCCTTTCCCCTTTTTCTTAATTCCAGATGATTTACCTTTGCTAGTAGATGAATCTATGACATTGATTTAAGAAGTAATTCCGAGAGAAGGATCTTCATCAAGTGAATCAAATAGAGCTTAAACTTGAACATTCTTAGAATTTATTTTTTTTTGTTCTTAGTCTTCTGGCTCACATAACCAATCATGCCATCTATGGCATGTGATCCTAGAAGAGGTGGCTTATTTGAAGTAGATAAGGGTAAATCTAGGATCTTTTCATACAAAGTACTAGACTGAGTATAAACAATATTAAGATATTGAGTGTGAGGAATTACCTGCTCTTCAGTTACAACACCCCCTTTGGCCACATCTTCAATTATTACTAGTAAGGGCGATTTTTAAACCATTCGGCCAGAATCTTATCTGGAATGTAAATTTTGACTAGGTGATGTTTTTGTCTCCATTCATGAATGTGATCTGAGATATGGGTAAACATTGATTTCTTTAAAGAACTCAAAAGTTTAGTTCCATTGTCATACCAAACGGGTAACTGAAAATGGGTCAAAAAGGCTTTATCAAGGGCATTGAATGTGTTGAAAGAAGCGCGTGGTAATTCCACATACCATTTGGCTACGAACCAATTAGGGTTAGTTGAAAAATTCTTAATCTAATATAATCATCATTTAATGAGTTGGACGCGTACCGAAGATGGTAGGTCATGACATGGTTGGATGGATCTTCACCCGACTTACCTTCAAACTTAGGAATGTCATTGGGAAACTTAGTAGGAATGGTCTGCCAATAAGGTAAATAAAGAAGTGGATCATTAGTTAACATAGAGAGATCAGGAAAATCCAAAGCTGCAATGAAAGGAAACTAGCAATTGGGGTCCTGCGATGGATATTGATAACCCTGAGGGGTGAGTCCCGTACGATGAGGAGGATATCATGGATATCATGGGATAACCTGAGAAGTTGGAATCTGCATACTTCTGGGTATCTAGGATGAGCCATACCATATTGCGGTTGAATAGGTTTTTGAAATATATGACCTGGGTACGGTTGATTCTGGAAGGCGATACTCTGACCCATTTGACCTTGAAAAAAATTTCTTTGAAAGGTTTGGCTTTGCAAGGTTTTACCTTGGAGAAATTGAGTTTAAAAAGGTGTAGCTTGAACAAACTGACTTTGGGGTATACCTTGGAAAGATAGCCCTTGAAAAGGTACTTGCATATATGGAACACTAGGTTGAACAACATGTATTTGAGGTGTTGATGGAATCGTAGGAATGGATTGAACACCAGATGCTTGAGGTGAAGACTAAACAAGAGGTTGCATAGTAACATGTGACGTAAGCAGGACTCTTATTTGTGATACTCTTGGAATTGGCATTCTAGGTGAACTTGAACCTGGGTTCTAAATAAACGTTGCCATAGCAGACTACCCTACAGTTTGAGGGGGACTTTAGGTGGGATGCTGAAGCAATTATTCGGCAGGTGTCGATGAGGTAGCATAGATGGTTGGTTGAATTTGAGAAGACATACCTTCAAAAGGCATTTGTTGCATAGGTTGTTCAAGAGGTTGGCCAGGTTGATACAAAGGCACTTGAGAAGCAATAGGAATTAACTGTTGAGAAGGGTTCTAGATTATATTCAATCCAGGTTAAGGCATTCCATAGGTGGATTGTGGCATAATAGGTTGGCCAAAACTGGTTTGAGGAATTTGAGAATAGTTAAAGTAGTTTCCAGAGGGGATTTCCCCCCAGCTACAAGGTAAGGTCCACCAAAAGGTTGTCCTCCAGGTGGAGGATATAATGGTTTCCCCCCAGGTAGATAATAACCACCTATTGGGTTAGCTTGTCGATTACCAACATTACCAGAAATCATATTAATGGCTTTTTCAGATGCCAAACCTTCATTGCTAGGGTTAATTGCACCAGTTGACATGTTTGAAGACAGGTTCGAGAAATAATGTCCTGAATAAGCTCCTGCGAGAGAGTCATATCTAGGTGGTAAAATACCACCATATAATGTGGACTCCAGAGAAGTGGAATACATGGATGTATCTATCACGAAACTTCTAGGAATCATTGTGGACTAGTCAAATCCAGGTACGGTAGAATAAGGAGTCGTGTAACACGAAATCCCTTGCCCTAAAAAGTTCAAGGGTGTAAAATACCAAGGGTTAGGGTGAAGAGATTGAAACAACAGTTCTGAGATATTTGTAGGTTCACTGGTACAAACTATAGGTCCTTCCTTTTCATTTGAAATGAGTTCTTTAATGAAAATAAGACTAGGAGGAAGGTTATCAGTAATGATAAGTTTCACACGTGTTGAAAGTGGAGCATTTGGAATATGTGTTGTAGCAAGTGTTTGAATTTCAAACTCAGAAATATCAGACTCAGGTTCATCAATATCTGGTTCAAAAATAGTATTTCTATCAGAAGATTCTCTCGTATTTGCTTCAGTTTGAACGATTTCAGTAATTTGTAAATCAGTTGCTACTAAGTGTGATTTTAAATTCTGATTTTGATCAAATTCAGTTTTTGTTAATTCAATGCCTGAAATAGTGGATGATCTAGGTGGATATTGGTGGCCACCTACCAAGTCCACTTGGACCCCCACAATTGTTTCTTTCAAATTTTCAGTTTCCTTAATTGTAGCACAGTTTACTATTTTTAGTAGTTTTTCAGTTCTTGAACTTCTGGAGCCGTTTTAAGGCCCTAAACGACGTTTTTTGGGAATACTAGGAGCAACATGGGTCCATGGGGTGATGTTGCTCTTCCTAAAGTTGTAGTTCTCGAATAAATATTTCTAACAAGATATTGTGCGCGTCAAATGAAGATCGTATGCCAAAGTTACAACCTCAGGAAGTTGATGTACCAATTTACCCAAATGGGGCCCACGGTTTGGTGTTTCATCTTCTAGGGTTAGGTTTTTGGATGTTTAGGATTTTCCATTGTTTCTCAACAATAAATAGGCCTTCAAGCCTCATTGTAACACAGTTCAGAGGCATGCAGTCGCCACATTCAGAGATAAGCTACCATCACCCTAGTTGGTTTATTTCCATTGTTGTTTGTAAGCATATTTCGGTATTTTACATTAACAAAATGAAGTATTATTTCCTCTACATCTTTGTATTTGTGGTTATCTCTATAATCTATTGCATTCCTATTTAAATCCGGATCAGTGGTATCAAAGCAGTCTTCTTTTTCTCCGTTTTTCTTTGCATGTCCCTAACGAGGTCGGGATATAAGGAGTTAGGCTTGAACTAGTCAAACCTTTGCAATACCAGCCTCACAAATCCTGATAGCCTCCCATGGAAGATGAAAAGAAAGATGAGGGGGCAACAAATCTTATCAAAATCTTACTTGAAGAAGACATCGAGTAACAAATGAACGCGATGATGGATAGCTTTTCCTAGATCCTTCAGCGGCTACCCAGGGGCGACACCTCGGCTTCCAACAGCTACTCTAGAAATGCCACACCATTTAAGGTACAATTTAATTTTGAAATCCCCATATTCGAGGGTCGGATAGACGCAGAGGCCATCAATAAATGGTTAAATCTACTAGAGGGTTATTTTTCTATTCATGATTTTTTCAATCGAGAAAAGATTATTTTTGCTCTTCTCAAAGCAGCCCCCCATGTCAAGGACTGGTGGGAAACCTACTGCGAGCAGAAGGATGAAAGTACAGGCTCACTATTTTTAGCTGCACCCACTTGGGATTCATTCCGGGATGCCATCAGAGAGCAGTAATACCTTGTCGGAAGCTATGAGGATCAATACATAAAGTGGACCACACTTTGGCAGGGGAGGGACCAAGACGTGCCAGAGTTTACCAATATTTTCCATACCCTTGGCATAAAGTTGGGTATCAAGGATTCAGAGCAACATTTGGTACTCAAATATTGTGGCTGCCTGAAAAAATACATCCACAAGGAAATAGAATTCCTGAACATCCCCTCGCTCAGCACGACATATCGATATGCCGTTAAGGTCAAGCAAAAGTTTAAACAAAAGAAGCGAGACTTTGGATTTATGAATCCAAAGAAAGGGAAAGGTGCCCCCAAACCCTAAAACAAAGGACAAAGCCAAGGCGGGGCAGCCCAAGACAACCTGCCAAAGCTGCAAGCAAAGAACAGCGCCGTGAAGCTGAAAAAGGACATGGGACAGTGGTGTGAGTTCTATAAGAGCTCCACTCACAACACAAGTGAGTGTCAGGCCAAGCAGTCACTCATGGCTAAGCTAAAGGTTTCAGAATCAGATGCATGTTCAGACTCTCAGTCTGAACCCGACAAGGGGAAGAATCTATTCCACTCACAGCTGTGGGTAAAGGGCTCCCCACTATAGTTCATTGTCGACAGTGGGAGCCAAAAGAACCTCATTTCGGTAGAGGTCGTGAAGCAGCTAGGCTTACCAACCATAGCATATCCACAACCATACACCATCGAGTGGCTTCACCAAGGACGAGATCTTTGCGTGAGCCAACAGTGCCACCTTCCATACACCATCAAGCCCTTCATGGATGAGGTATTCTGTGACATTGCTCCTGTTGAAGTTTGTGATGTATTATTAGGACAACCATACTTGTGGAAGTGAAATGTTTTGTATGAATCAAGGTCCCGTGCTGTTATTGTTACTTTGGGAAATAAGTTGTACAGGATACCAGAGGTAGCACCACCTACTGCCATCTCTTTGATTACTGCAAAACAATGCAGTAAGCTCATTTCAAAAGCTGGGAAATTTGTTTTCCTAATGATATTCCCTCAAGGAAAGAAGAAGATGATGGCCATGACCTCTAGACAAGGCCCCTCCGCACGACAACTATAGATGGACAAGGTCGTGGAGGAGTACGAGAACATCTTCACCTCCCCCGCAGGGGTTCCTCTACACTGTCAGGTCAAGAACTCCATTGATCTGATCCCAAGTGCGACGTTACCCAGTGGACCAATCTATTGGTGCTCCATTCTGGAGAATGATGAAATCAAGAGGCAGATTTAGAAGCTCTTGCAAAAAGGTCACATCTGTCTGAGTTCATCGCCCTGTGGGAGCCCGATTGTGTTGGTACAGAAGAAGGATGGGACTTGGAGACTTTGTATTGACTATCGGGAGCTGAATAAGATCACTGTGCATAACAGGTACCTGCTAGCATGGATTGATGGTCTCCTAGACCAACTAAAGGGCGCAATGTATTTCAGCAAGATCGGTTTGAAGTCAGGATATCACTAGGTACCAATCAAACCCTCTGATGTGTGGAAGACTGCCTTCAAAGCCAAGGAGGGCCTTTTCGAATGAATGGTTATGCCTTTTGGATTGATGAATGCTACTGCAACCTTCATGCGACTAATGGATGACATCTTGCGGCCACTCACCAACTCATTTGTAATGGTATACTTGGATGACACCCTGATCTTCATCCAGAGTTGGGAAGAGCACCTCCACCACATCCAACAGCTTCTCCAAAAACTGCAGCAACACAAGTTATGTGCCAATTTGGAGAAATTCACTTTTGGCATGACCCAGGTTCAGTATCTGGGTTACATTATTGATGAACAAGGGGTGCATGTGGATCCATCCAAGATCCAAGTCATTTGGGATTGGCCATCTCCAACCACTCTAACAGAGCTCCGCATCTTTCTAGGTCTTGCCAACTTCTACCACAGGTTTGTTTTGGGATTTTCTCATATCACTTGGCCCTTGAGTCAAGTCATCAAGGGAGGAGTGAAAGCAAAATTATTTTGTTCTGAATCTCAACAGAAGGCATTCACAGAGTTGAAAGATCACCTTTGCACGACACAAGTGCTCGCATTACTAGACTTGCAACAACCATTTGAGGTCGCGACAGATGCCTCTAACTATGCTATTGGGGAAGTCCTTACTCAGCACGGGCATCCAGTGGCATCTCACAGTGAGACACTTTCAGACACAGTCCGAAAGTTTCCCACTTATGACAAAGAGATGTATTCCATTGTGCAGGCTTGCCGACAATGAAAATATTACATTTTGGGGAAGGAAGCAGTCATCCACACTGACCACCGACCCCTACAATTCATACATACCCAAGGGAAATTGCAGAATGATCGCCATCAGAAGTGGTCCAGATACCTGCAACAGCTCCATTTGAATATCAAGTATAAGAAAGGCAGCACCAATAATGTTGCAGATTGCATCAGTCGACCACCGATCATGGTGTTAACCACCGTTCCCAAGTCTTGTGAGCACAAGACTTCTAATTGGCCACTTCTCTACAAAAGTGACCCAAAATTCAGGCACACATACCAGACACTCTTGGAGGGTCCAACTATTCCAGATTTTCACCTCTAGGATGCCCTGTTATGCCACCTGGGTCACCTGTGTGTTCCTTCAAGCGATCGTGCAAAGATGATATTGGAAGCACACTATAGTTGGGCTGCTGGGCATTTTGAGGTCGAGAAAACGATGGCAATACTGTAGAAGTATTTCTATTGGCTGAATCTTTGACAAGATTTCGGGAAGTACATCAGATCATGCACTACCTACACCATTGCCAAACTGACCATCAAGAATTAAGGACTCTATACCTCGCTGCCTACCCCTAGTCAACCTTGGGAATCCATCTCCATGGATTACATGTCATGCCGTCCTTCTACTAAGCATGGAAATGTCTGTATCTTTGTGGTCGTCAGCAGGTTCGCAAAGATGGCCATTATGGCGGCTTGCAAGAAAAATATCACAGTAGAAGCCACTGCTAAACTCTTCTTTGAATGAGTGTGGGTACACTTTTGGATCCCATAGTCTATCATCTTAGATCGAGACAACAAGTTCCTTAGTACATTTTGGTCTAGTCTTTGGTCGATGTTGGACAAAAACTCACTAAGTCCACATCCTTCCATTCTCAAATTGATGGCTAGATAGAGGTTGTTAATAGGATGATCATACACATTCTGCACATGTACAAATCAAAACATCCATGCACATGGGATGAGAGCCTCCCCTATGTTCAGCACAGCTACAATCGGGCTCTCCATAGCTCGACTAGCCACAACCGTTTTCAGGTGGGCTTGGGATTCCATCCATTATGTCCCATTGATGTCGTCATGCCATTGGCAACTACTCACGCAAATTCGGCTCATGTCCAGTCCAAAACAAATAAGGCAACCAACTTCATTGAGCACATCCAACATATTCGCTAACAGGTCCATGACATTCCAGAGAAATTAAATGCCAAGCACAAGCAGTGACATGATCAACATCGGGTGCCACACAAGTTTCAGGTGGGTGACAAACTTTGGTTGCATTTGCAAAAGGAACATCTTACCGAAGCCTATCGGAAACTCAGACCACTCCGATATGGTCCTTACACCATTACCAAGGTTGTGGGAGACAATTCATTTGAGCTCAGCATTCCCCCATTCCTTGGCCTGCACCCAGTTTTCAATGTGGACCACCTTCAGCCATACTTTCCACCATTACTAGACACATCTGACATTGCCGAATAGCTCACACCCACACAGTTAAATCCAAATTGCATGGAAGAAGCTGCAACTGGTCAGATCATGGACACACAACTCAAGCACACTTGCCAGTAGAATATCCAACTATATCGAGTTATCAAAGCAGGCCAACTCCTTCACCAAGGCAAGTGGCTCACCAAGGACCAAGTTCACATAAATTTCCTCATCTCATGGAGGAACTCAACGCAATGGGGACCATTTCTTCCTAAGGGGGGAGGAATGATCTAGGTGGATATTAGTGGCCACCTACCAAGTCCACTTGGACCCCCACCATTGTTTCTTTCAGCTTTTCAGTTTCCCTAATTGTAGCACAGTTTACTATCTTTAGCATTTTTTCAGGTCGTAAACTTCCAGAGTCGTTTTGAGGCCCTAAACAATGCTTTCTGGGAAAACAGGGAGCAACATGGGTCCATGGACAGATATTGCTCTTCCCAAAGTTTTAGTTCTCAGATAAGTCTTTCTAACGAGATCTTGTGCACGTCAAACAGAGATCGTATGCCAAAGTTACGACCTCGGGAAGTTGACGTACCAATTTATCCAAATGGGGCCCACAGTTTGGTGTTTCATCTTCTAGGGTAAGGTTTTTGGATGTTTAGGGTTTTCTATTATATCTCAACAATAAATAGGCCTTCGAACTTCATTGTAACATAGTTCAGAGGCATGTAGTTGCCACATCTGTTCTCAGAGATAAGCTACCATCACCCTACATGGTTTATTTCCATTGTTGTTTGTAAGCATATTTCAGTATTTTAAATTAATGAAATGAAGTATTATTTCCACTGCATCTTTGTGCTTATGGTTATCTCTGTAATCTGTTGTGTTCCTATTTAAATCTGGATCAGTGGATTTTATAGGTTAATTAACTTTAGTTGCTATTACATCAGAATCTATAATAGCAGAAGTTTCAGTTTTTGTTGCAGTTCCAGTTTTAGATGAATTATATTTTTCTACTTTAATATTCTTTAACTGACTCGGTGTATACCCAAGGGGATCCGTGAGTATCTTACATGATTGTCTTGGTAGTTCCACCACAATGAAAAAAATTAAATTATTAATCACACAATATATAAATTACACCTAAAGTCTCTAAAACATAAAAAACAACAACACAGAAAGTAACACGCGCTAAAAAATCTAAGACTTCAAACCACCCAAACTTACTCTTCACAGATATCAATGTATACTAGTTGGTGATGAAATCCAACATTGAAGAGATCAAGGTGAAATTTCTTTATAGAAAATGAGTTTTTGGACTGGCTAACCTGACAACCTACTTAATGAAATGGTCTGGTGCAAGTAACTCTGCTATAAACCATCCTGAGCAAAGATTGCCCTCCAAAGAGTCCAAGTGATTCTAGCCAACATTTGTTCCAGGTATAGCGGGACCTTTTGTCTGCCGTCACCTTAGGTAGATGCCTAGAATTATGGTCACTATGTTCACCAAATACAACAATTTTACCAGGGGGATAGTCGTAGATCGAACGTACACACAAGGGCAGAGTAACTAGCTCAATCCCCTTGAAGGCTCCTCCACATGATCAATTGGAGGTTTACTTTCAAGTGGCCCCAAGTACCTTTCGACACCATTGTAATATGTGTAAATCATTGTATCTAAGCCAATGAAGTGGGTCAGATCACTTCACCAGAGTCGACACGACCTTGTGCTTAACTCATGTATAAGAAGAGATTCCCAAAGAAAATCAGAAATACTTGGATTTTCTCTCCCTAACTCAAGATTCTATTGTTTTTTTGTAGCTTTGGAAAGTTTAGTTCCCTCCCTATTCAAAAGCCCTACACTTAAGCTAATGTAGGTGAAAAGAGCCCTAAAATATATATAAAATTCTAAGTGAATTTTAATTAGTGTTGTATTATTAAGTTGTTCTTTACTCAATGGGTAATGGAGATGAAACTTATGATGTTATGACGACTCGAAATCTTAATTTACTCTAAAATGCAAAAGCAACTTTTAATTTTCGATGAAATTCTATTTAGAGAAAAGAAAGAGTTTTCTTTGATCTTTGAGAAATAAAATGCAACAACTCACAACTTTTCAACTTTCCTCAAAACAACCAATTTCACTATTTTGTAATAAAAAATGCAACCAATAAACTAATTTCCAAATTTCCCTAATTATCAAAATAAACTAACAAACTCGTTTCTTCTAATCACTTGAAACTTTCAATCACACAGAGATCAATCAAGAAGATGGGGAAAATACATATTCTCCTATGAATTCTTTGATTCGATGATAATAACAGTGTAATCGCGACAATTTTTCAAAGATGAAAGCAACAACTTCTTTTATCAAGCAGTCAAGCAAGGGTTCCCTAAACCTTGGACTGAGAGCCTCATTATCCCTATTTTTAAAAGTGGGGATACAAATAACCCCTCTAATTATCGGACAATTATGATCAGCCCTCTCTTAGCCAAGTTATATGGTAGTATTCTGGAAAAGAAGTTAAGCATATGGCTTGAAAGTGAAGGTAAGCGGGCTAAAGGCCAAGAAGGTTTCAGAAGGCATCACTCAACAACAGACCACGTTGTTATGCTTAGGATCATTGGGGAGGAATGTCGTAATGATAAATCCAATTTATTATGTTGCTTTGTGCACTTTAGAAAGGCTTTCGATATGGTTCCTAGATACAACCTTTGGAATAGGTTAGCAGAGCTAAAGGTTCCTCTTGAGTTGAGAGCTGCTGCTATAAGGTTATACGAGAATGTAATTGCCAAGCTAAAGAGAAATGAGGGGTGGTCGAAAGATATTAAGTGTAACATCGTAGTTAAACAAGGTTTTCCCCTCTCCCCGACCCTATTTGGAATTTACATCGATAAACTCGAAGGCTATTTAGAGGAAGCAGGATGTGATGGCACGATCTTAGCTGGGATAGTCGTTATCCTTCTTCTCTATGCTGATGGTATTGTTCTTTTGGCAAGGTGCCCATATGATCTTGATAAGCAACTCAAGCTTCTTAAGCATTTCTGCTCTACCATGGGTATGACTGTTAACACTGACAAAACAAAAGTTATGATTATCAAATCCAAGGACACTTACGCTAATTTTATGTATGACAATAATAACTTGGAGGAAGTGTATTCTTACAAGTACCTATGAATTGATATTCATCACAAGCTCAACTGGAATCATAGCATTGAGAAAAGGATTAATGGGGGGGTGGAAAGCTTATTTTGGTCTTGAAAATAATTGTAAAGTAGAAAACCTCGTAATGTGGGATAAAAAGAATTTCCTCTTTAAAAATTTAGTCGCTCCTGTTATCTTATATGGCTGTTAGGTTTGGGGTTGCAGCATCTCCAGAGAATCATGGAGAAGTATTGAACAAATCCAGAAGCGTTTTATAACCTACAAATTAAAAGTAATACACCTTATCTGTTATGAAACCAGCTCAAGAAAAGATAGAAAAGATAGATCAATGCCTTAGAATTTAGCCTCTTCGAGGGGGTAACCTCCTTTACATTACATAAATGAACAATTCTTGGATGATCAAATGACAAAACCTCCTTTCTATATACAGGAGTCTAAGGAGTCACAATATAACCCAACCGACCTAACAATAATGATATAAAGCCACAAAAATAACAATAGAGGGATTCTATGGGGCACAGTAATAACAATATGGGGACAACAGGCGAACAACAATATTAATAAGGGATACAACTACAATTTTAATGGGGCAATCAGTAGTATTATAGGGACCCAACATGCCCCTCTCCTTCAAAAAAGTGTTTTCCTCAACGCTTGAGTAGTTCTGGATGCTTCTATATAAAATTCTCATCCTCCCATGTGGAATCTTCAATGGATAAGTTCTTCCACTTGATAAGATAATCCAAAATTGATCGATTTCGTAGCTGTTGAGTTCTTTTTTCTGTGATTGCTTCTGGTTCCACGAGATCCACACAAGAGGATCACACGATTGAGATTTGTTGAAGAACACCCCTCACCCATGAATGGATGAGCGACTTCGTTCCGATTATTCTCTAGAAAAGTTGGGGCAATACCTTAAAAGACTCTTGAGGGGGGAATTTGTGATTGCTTCTGGAAATATTGTTTGAATTGGGAGCTTGTTGCCTATAACCTTCTTTAAACATGAAACATAGAAAATTGGGTGCAATCGAGAAGTTGTAGTAAGCTCCAATTTATATGCCATAGCACCAATCTTTTGCAACACCTTGTACGGACCATAATACTTTGGTGATAATTTATTATCCTTCTTAGCCTGCTTGAGAGACATTTTCTTATATGGTTGTAGCCATAGGAATATCTAATCACCCACATCAAAACTTCTTTTGCTGCGATGTTGATCTGCCTATTGTTTCATTCTATTCTGTGCCAACATGAGGTTATCCTTTAAGAGTTGGAGGACTTGCTGTTGATGTTTGATGTGATGTTCCACTACTTGAACCTTAGAATTTTCTCTTAACTATGATGTGATGGATGGTGCTGATATCCATAAAGTGCCATAAATGTGGTCATTTTTGTTGCTGTATGGAAGGAAGTGTTATACCACCATTCAGCCAGAGGCAACCATTTGACCCATTATGTCTGTTTATCAGATACAAAGCATCGAAGATATCCTTCCAAACATTTGTTTACTATCTCAGTTTGCCCATCAGATTGAGGATGATAAGATGAGCTATGAGCTAACTGAGTACCAAGACAAGAAAATAATTATGTCCACAAATTTCCAGTGAAAAAGGGATCTCTGTCACTTACAATAATCTTTGGGTTTCCATGTAGCTTTTGAATTGTTTCCATAAATGCAATAGAAACTGTATTGGCTTTAAATGGATGTGATAATGCACAAAAGTGTGCATACTTGGTAAGTCTATCAACTACCACCATGATGACACTCTCTCCCTCAGACTTGGGTAAACCTGTGATAAAATCCATTGAAACCTCCTCCCAACGTTGGCTTGGAATGGATAAAGGTTGTAATAGACCCGGTGTCTTAATTGTTTCAACTTTATTTTGTTGGCAAACCAAACATTCCGTCAAAAAATTTTGAATATCTGATTTAAGGCCATCCCAAAAAAATTCCTTCTTAACCATGTGGTAAATTTTTTAAAATCCTGAGTGCCCTCCTAAGGGAGAAGTGTGCAATTCCATAAGAATCTTTTGTTTTACCTAGGAATTCTTACAGAGGTATAAGCGATCTTTGTACCATAATGAATCATTTTGCCAGCTAAATGTATCGGACGTACTGGAATCTTGTCGTAACTTTTGAATAAGTGCCCAAACTTCTTCATCATTCTTCCAGTCCTCCCCTGCTTTGTTTATCCAATCTGGTTGGATAATAGAAATGGCGCACAACAATGCTTCCACATCCTCATCCTTTCTTGAGAGTGCATCTGCCACCACATTTTTCTTCCCTTTTTGTAGATTGATTTCAAAGTCATAACCCAACATCTTTGTGACCCACTTTTGTTTCTCTTTAGAGGACAATCTTTGTTTCTAA